>JAAGAY010145714.1:0-29605 GCA_011801015.1 Ardeotis arabs
TCAACCAGGCCAAGTGCAAGGTCCTGCACCTGGGTCGTGGCAATCCCAGGCACAAATACAGGCTGGGCGGGGAATGGATAGAGAGCAGCCCTGAGGAGAAGGACTTGGGAGTGCTGGTGGATGAGAAGCTCAACATGAGCCGGCAATATGTCCTTGCAGCCCAGAAAGCCAACTGCATCCTGGGCTGCATCAACAGGAGCATGGCCAGCAGGTAAAAGAAGGTGATTCTGCCCCTCTGCTCCACTCTGGTGAGACCCCACCTGGAGTACTGCGTCCAGCTTTGGAGCCCCAACATAAGAAGGACATGGACCTGTTGGAAAGGGCCCAAAGGAGGGCCACAAAGATGATCAGAGGGCTGGAGCACCTCTCCTATGAGGACAGGTTGAGAGAGGTGGGGCTGTTCAGCCTGGAGAAGCGAAGGCTCCAGGGAGACCTTATAGTGGTCTTCCAGTGCCTCAAGGGGGCCTACAGGAAAGACAGGGAGAAACTCTTTAGCAGGGTCTGTTGCAATAAGACGAGGGGTAATGGGTTTTAAAAGAGAAGGAGGTAGATTCAGATTGGACATTATGAAAATTTTTTTTATATTGAGGGTGGTGGAACACTGGAATAAGAGGTGGTAGATGCCCCATCCCTGGAAACATTCAAGGCCAGCTTGGATGAGGCTCTGAGCAACCTGATCTGGTTGGAGATGTCCCTATTAGTTGCAAGGGGGTTGGACTAGATGACCTTTAAAGGTCCCTTCCAACCCTAACTATTCTATGATTCTATGATACGTCATGCTATGGTCAGTCCCAAACAAACTAGGAGTACTGGCCCTAGCTGTCTCAGTATCACTCCTATTCCTAAGACCCCTACTCCACAAATGCAAACAACACACAATCGCTTTCCACTCCCCCTTTCAGCTCCTATTCAGCCAACCTCTTCATCCTAACATGACTGGGTAGCCAACAAATAGAACTCATTCACCATTATTGGTCAACTAGCTTCCCTTACCTGCTTGACCATCCTCCTAATCCTCTTTTCCATTACTAGACCCCTAGAAAATAAAATACTCAACTACTGAAAAAAGTCAGTTTATAAAAAAATATTGGTCTTGTAAACCAAAGAGTGAAGACTACATCTCTTCTTTATTATTTCTAGTTACAGTGTGGGTGGGCTATAGTTGGGCTTCAGATGATCTGGTGGGTGGCAGACATCTTTCAGGTGTAAACTAAATGCTTTCAGATTATAGCTAAAACTTGGTATGCTAAATGCGCCTTCCAGTACGCTTACCTTGTTAAGACTTACCTCATCTTCAGCTGATGTGTGCATTAGCTATGGTGACTTACAGCTTGTGAGGAAGGTGACAGGTGGTATACACATGCACAAGGCCGACTTAAAGGGGGCTGTGTAGCCACACTTTACTGCTAAATCTACCTTCTAGGGACTATTTCACATCCCTTTCCGTAAAGTTTTCTGTTTTAGAAAATGTAGCCCATTTCTTTTGTGCCATAAGCTATACCTTGACCTGTCTTGTTAGCAGGCTTAGGGCTAGTATATTGTTATAATCTCAGGAGAGGTAAGCTGGCAAAGGCAGTATATAGTGAAAGCAGTATATGGGCTGTCCTGGCCTGGGTGCATTGTGGGTTATCAATTACAGAACAGTCTCCTCTAGGTGGGTTAGGGGCACCACCAAGTCCTTAGAGGTTTAAGCGTTTGTGCTTGTACTTCTTGGGTGGATACTTCTTGATAGCGTAAGTATCAAGATTTAGGGCTAGGCATAGTGGGATATTTAATCCCCATTTGTGTCTTAGCTTTTGTGGGGTTTAATTAATCATGGATGCTAAAATAGTCTTGAGGATGGCTTTAGCTGCATCTTAGGCTTATGACAGCTCAGCTGCATTGCTTTGGGCACTGGAGCAGGAATTCCCCTGCAACTTCTGTAGAGGATGCCATGCTGGTCTGGCTAATTTCAGGAGACGGTCACGCTCTGGTCATAAACTCCTGGAGAAATATTTACACCACCAGCTGATTCATTCAAGTGTTGATGGCCACCATTTTAGGGGCTTACTTGGTCAGTCACAGGCCCTTGTCCTGTACCTGTGCTGCTGGGCCAGCTAGGCCCCTCCTGGGGACCAGCATGGGGGTCCTGGAAGAGTTCTGGGACCAGGGGGTTGAAACAGATGCTGTAGCTAGCTATGTCTTCCCCTTGTGACACGTCTTTGTTGCTGTTATCTTCCCACTCATTCTCCTAGGACAAGGCCCTTGGCTCATCCTCTGTCACTTGCAGGACTCCCTCTGCTGCTTGCTGGGGCATGGGCTAACAGCTGCTCCAGCATGTCCTGCTTGCTCAGGGCATCCTTCTCTGGCTGCCACTGGTTGAAAAATGAGTTCACCCTTGTCGTGGTTTAACCCTGGCCAACAAGCACCACACAGCCACTCACTTACTGCTCCCCCAGTGGGATTGTGGGGAGAATCAGGAAGGTAAAAGTGATAAAGAAACTTCTGGGTTGAGATAAAGATAGTTTAAAAATTAAAAAGGATTAAAAAAATTATAAGGAAAAAGCCAACAAAGGAAGAGGAAAATAAAACCCAAGAAAAATAAGTGATGCAAATGAAAACAATTGTTCATTATCAACCAGCTAATGTCCAGCCAGTCCCAAAGCAGTGACTCCCTTGCCAACCTCCACGCCCCAGGTTTATTGCTGAGCATGTCGCCATATGGTGTGTGATATCACTTTGGTCAGTTGGGGTCAGCTGACCCAGTTGTGTCCCCTCCCAACTTCTTGTGCACCTCCAGCCTACTTGCTGACAGGGTAGTGTGAGAAGCAGAAAAGGCCTTGGCACTATGTAAGCACTGTTCAGCAGTAACCAAAACATCAGTGTGTTACCAACGCTATTTTCAGCACAAATCTAAAACATAGCCCCATACAAGCTACTATCAAGAAATTTAACTCTATCTTACCCAAACCCAGCACGTTCCCCATCCCTTATTCCATACCATTTACATCATGCTCAGATCCCACACTATCACAATTGTGATGGTTTAGCCCAACTTATCACACAGTTTCTCGCTCACTCTCCCCCTCCCCATTGGGAGTTGGGGAGAGAATTGGGAAGGAAGGAAAACTCGTGGGTTGAGATGAAGACAGTTTACTAAAATAGCAAAGGAAAACTACAATAATAACAGAATATAAGGATATTAAAATATACAAAATGAATAATATATGTTTTCTCACCACCCGATGTCCCAATGACTAATACAGCCTGTCCCAAGCAGCGATCACGGAAAAGAAACCGAGCAGCAAGCAAAGGAGCAAAAGGGAGCCAGCAAGGTAGAGTAAGCGATGCCAGCGAATGAGGGAGAAAGATGGATGCCAGGAATGCAGATACCTGCTCTGGCCAACCCCCACTTATATACTGAGCATGACGTTTATGGCATGGAATACTCTCTTTGGCCAGTTTGGGTCAATTATTCTGTCATTCTCTCAGGTTCCTGTATCTGCAAATTAGCAAGACTTGGAAAGCAGGACAGTATCGTTGGTCTCATTCACAACAACTCATATCATCAGGGTGTTTTATCAACATTCTTCACACACGAAATCCAAAACACAGGACAACAATACATCCTCATTCACCACCATCACCCCGCTTCCCATCCTTTGGTGTATACACACATACACAAATATCATTCCCTTAGTCTATTGACCATGCCCCTATAAACTGTCTGTAACATATCCATGAATAAAATGTTCATTGCATTCATTTAGTCATTTAGTCTATGACTTTGAGCTCCATCTGTGATGGTGTTCACTCAGGACAGGAGAGGTGTTGCGCAGAGCCACTGAACACCAAAACCAGCTCAAGTCAAGTCACTGCTGCATTTGCACTGCTTCTTGCGAGGTTCATCCTTCATTGGTTCAGGTTGTTTCCACCATAGTACTTCCTATAACATGCAACTCAAATCACAGGTTATAACAATTTAAATGTATATCCATTACAATCTCCACTCCTGGTCCCTTTGGGCCAGGTTATAAGGTTTAACATTGCAATGAACTCCTCACCTTGCCCCTAGTCTGGCTAGCAGCAAGGGGTGGTGCTTCCTATACTACCTTTGACATGGCAGCCACAGCAGTGGAGACATACAGCATTGTTTAACACTGTCACCATACACTGTCACATACTCAAATCACAGGTTACTTTCACCCAGGATTAAATCACCTTGAGGTACACAGTGGACTTCCCTGGCTTTCTGCATTATCCAAGCACACCCAGGTCCTCAAGCAAAAACAACCCCACAAATGGGTTTGCCATTCCTGAGGAAGTAATACCCAGTTTTGTTGCACATAGTCTGGTAAAATAATCAGGATTTGATCAAGTAGAAGAGTTAAGTTTGATCAAGAAACTGAAAAATAGTAAGGCATAATCTATAAGTAAGAATTGTTAAGCTTGGAATAAGTAACTATATGAACCTCACTAGGAAATTATTACACTTTCTGTTTTGATAAGGAATGTAACTAAAGTGACCCATTTGTTGTGTGGTCTTTTGTAACTAAGGTAATAGAATAGACATAGAAATGGGAATGGGGTAGGCAATACATGTTATGCTGCTATGCTCCGAGTACAGCCCCAGCTCATCCTAGCAATAAATCAAGGAATAGTTAATCAATTAGAGTAGTTGATTTAGGCTAGAATAGAAATAAGGGTGGTCAAGCATATCATAGAGACCAGATTTTTGTGGTTAGAGACCATGCACCATGGAGAAGGAGAACAATACAACATGGAGAAGAAAACAAGCAAGGTGATACTGCGCATGCCCATAAGGAGTCAATTAAAGGACATACCTGCACAACCACAGGGGTCTTGGAAGACCACTGAAGACCCCTGGAGAGACTTAATGAGCATGAGCAGCAAGCCAGAGTTTATGATAATAATTGTTTTGCATATGCATGATTATTCCAGGAAATATAATGAATATATGTTTCTATACAATATAAACTTTGTTTCACTTGTGATAAGCATGCACGCTAGGTGGTGCAATCCCTCATGCATCTGGTACCACAATAAAGAATGCCTGCTTCTTAATGATACATTGGTGTTAAAGAGTTTGATTCCTGATGTCGGTGACAGTTTTCCCCAACCAGTTCCTTAGATGTACATCAGGGACCTTATCTCCTTCCACAGTGTGCAGGGGAACTGGCAGATCCTCTGGTGTTGACTATTCAAGTGACTTCTGCTGAATTTGTATCCCAGTGCTTGAATATCCCAGAACCCATTGCTCTCAGTGTAGTTTTAACAGTCCATTGTATAATTCAATTTTCCCAGAGGTTGATGCATGTTAGGGGATGTGATGTACACAGTCAATGCCATGCTCCTTTGCCCGGGTGTTGAGGAGGTTGTTTTGGAAATGTTCTATTGAATTCTTTTAGGGGTGCAGTGTCACCACAAAACTTGCTTTTCAAGACCCCAGGTAGTATTCTGAGCAGCAGCATTGGTCACCGAGTATGTTTTCAACCATCTAGTAGCCACTTCCACCATTGTAAGCACATGGTGCTTGCCTTGGCAGGTTCATGGTAGCACAATACAATCAATCTGCCAGGCTTCCCTATATTGATATTTCAGCCATCATCCTCTATACCAAAAAGGCTTTAGCTGTTAAGCTTGTTTGATTATTGTGCATGTTTCATGTTCATGGATAATCTGTGCAATGGCATCAACGGTCAAGTCCATCCCTCAATCATGAGCCCATTTGATCCCTTCCTAGACATCTTGACATGTCATGGGCTCATCAAGCTATAAATAGCTCACCCTTATGTTCCCAGTTCAGATCTACCTGGGCCACTTCAATTCTAGCAGCCTGGGCCACCAGCTCATTGTTTCAATATTCTTCAGTGGCACAACTCTTGGGTATGTAAGCATCTACATGACGTACTTTTACCACCAGGTTCTCTACCCAAGCAGGAATATCTTGCCATGGTGGCAGCCCAGGTGGGTTTACCTCTGCACAGCAAGTTGGTCTACTTCCACTGCTGTAGCCACCCCCCTCAGAGCGTTTGCCACCATCTATGAATCAGTAAGATTTTTCTCATTCAGCAATATCTAAAGCAAGCTGGATGGCTTTCACTTCAGCAGACTGATTCAATTCACCTTTTCCTTCAGCAGTTTCAGCAACTTGTTGTGTAGGATCCCTGTATTGGCTTTGCATGGCAAGGTTTCGGTAGAAAGGGGTACAGAGATAGTTTCTCTGAGAAGTTGCTAGAAGCTTCCCCCATGTCCAATAAAGCCAATGCCCACGGCCAAGCCCATCAGCCACAGTGGCAGCACCTCTGGGATAACATATTTAAAAAGAGAATAAAGTTACTGCCCAGAAGCAAAGGCAGCCAGAGTGAGGAGTGAGAATATATGAGAGGAACAAATCTGCAGACATCAAGTCAGTGAAGAAGGAGGGAGAGGAGTGCTCCAGGTGCCAAAGCCCATGGCGCAGACCATGGTGAAGCTGGTTGTCCCCCTGCAGCCCATGAAGGCCCACAGAGTAGTATGCAGATGCCCAAAGGAGGCTGTGAGCCCATAGGAAGCCTGTGCTGGAGCAGGTTCCTGGCAGGAGCTGTGGCCCTGTGGAGAGGAGCCCACGCTGGAGCAGGTTTGCTGGTAGGACTTGTGACCCTGCAGGGGACCCACGCTGGAGCAGTCTGTTCCTGAAAGACTGCACCCAATAGAAGACCGTCTCCCATGGGAGGGACCCCATGCTGGAGCAGAAGTGTGAGGAGTCCCCCCCTAGATCTACTGGACAAAGGAGAAAGGAGCAGCAATGTTTGATGAACTGACCACAACCCCCATTCCCTGTTCCCCTGCACTGCTGCAGGGGAAGAGGTAGAGAAAATTGTGAGTAAAGTTAAGTCTGGGAAGAGGGGAGGGGTAGGAGGAAGGTGTTTTTGAGATTTAGTTTTGTTTCTCATTATCCTACTCTGGTTTGACTGGTAACAAGTTAAACTGATTTCCCCAAGTCAAATCTGTTTTGCCTGGGATAGAATCATAGAATGGTTAGGGTTGGAAGGGACCTTCAAAGGTCATCTAGTCCAACCCCCCTGCAAGGAGCAGGGACATCTTCAACCAGATCAGGTTGCTCAGAACCCCATCCAAGCTGGCCTTGAATGTTTCCAGGGATGGGGCATCTACCACCTCTCTGGGCAACCTGTTCCAGTGTTCTACAACCCTCATTGTAAAAAATTTTTCCTAATACCTAATCTAAATCTACCCCCCTCTATTTTAAAACCATTACCCCTCGTCCTGTCACAACAGGCCCTACTGAACAGTCTCTCCCCATCTTTCTTGTAGGCCCCCTTGAGGTACTGGAAGACCACTATAAGGTCTCCCCAGAGCCTCCTCTTCTCCAGGCTGAACAGCCCCACCTCTCTCAGCCTGTCCTCATAGGAGAGGTGCTCCAGTCCTCTGATCATCTTCGTGCATGGACTTCTCCAACTGGTCCATGTCCTTCTTATGTTGGGGGCTTCAGAACTGGACACAGTACTGCAGGTGGGGTCTCACCAGGGCAGAGTAGAGGGGCAGAATCACCTTCTTTTACCTGCTGGCCCACACTCCTCTTGATGCAGTCCAGGATACAGTCAGCTTTCTGGGCCACAAGGGCACATTCCCTGCTCATGTTGAGCTTCTCATCCACCATCACTCCCAAGTCCCTCTCCTCAGGGCTGGTCTCAATCCATTCTCTGCCCAGCCTGTATTTATGCCTGGGATTGCCACAGTCCAGGTGCAGATGGTAATTAGTGAATGATCTCTCCCTGCCCTTATCCAATCTGTAAATATTTTGTTATATTTTCTCTCCCCTGTCCAGCTGAGGATACCAGTGATAAAGTGGCTTTGGTGGGCGCCTGGCATCCAGCCTGGGTCAACCCTCCACAACCCCACACAGCTTTCCATTTTCAGTGTCTTCCCACAATATGGCCGGACTTACTGCTTTTCATTTGCCGGTAATGTACTATACAGTGGGGCCTCTTCAGCATGAGTCGCCTCTTCTGGCGACACTCCAAAGTTTCAGCCATCTGGCCAGTCCATGATCACTTCCAAGATTCCTGGGCAGTCAGGGTTTCCCATTTGAGTCCATTGCGTTATGAGAGCAACTCACTCACTCCATGTAGCATCAGTTGCATGATGTGTAAAGAGGACCCTCCCTTTGAACACCCAGCTCAGCACAGACAATTGAGGTGCCAAGAGGAGCTGTGATTCAGTACCAACTATTTCCAAAGCAGCTCAAACTTCTTCATATGCTGACAATATTTCTTTTTCAGTTGGAATGTAACGGGATTGATAAAGGCAGGGCAGGAGGTGAGGAGCATGGAGAGATATTCTCAACAGCAAGCAGGGTGGACCTGCTGCACATAAAACTCAAAACTAGCTAGGAGAAATCAGAAGCTTTCACATACTATACCTTCACAGCCATGATTAAATTGAAACAAAGAAGCCTGGTTTATTGCCACAGTTAGTATAAAATTGGCATTTATTGGTTATTCAAAATTACTAATTCTCTGAGCAATTTGTTCAGAGCAGACACAAACACCATAACATGTATTCATGTTCTACATTAAAGACTTAAGTCATCTGACTAGGTTTTCTCAGTCTATGGTGGAAAGTGTTTGAAGTTTTTCTAGCTTCTATGAAATCTTAGGGACAGAGGCACAATTGCAATGAAAATTTAATCAGAAAGAGCTTTGATCTCACTAAGGACCAGTGGCCTTTGCAGAAACTCATGCTTTCTCTAACACATTTGATGAATCATCTACCTACTGCTTTTAACTACTTACCACATTTAACAAAAACAGTCAAGTTATCCTTGACTCTCCTTGGGAGAATGCTTGAACCCATGTTGAAGTCTTCCTCAGATCTGCCCCTTTTACTGCCTGGAAGTAATCCAGACAGAATCAGAGGGCTTTGGCCTGTGGGCCTGGATTTTTTTCTTGCATCTGACAATCCCAGACCTAGCAGTTCTGCAGCACGTATACAGTGTATAGCATATCAGCTACCCAGATGAAAGAGTAAATCGATTACTCACCGGAGTCACTGAAGACATGCTATGAACCACTATGTGTAAATATTGTTCAGAAAATTCCAGATAAACACAATGAGTCAGTCCCACAAAGGGCCTAGAACTGCATCCTCCCACACACAGGTGGTAACTATCTGAAGTCTAAGAAAGACACCCTGACTTATGCATTGCTATGGAGTTATGATGGCTATCATTACTTCTTGCTCACTCTTGCCCATTTTAGAAAAGGCCTTAAGGTCGTCTTTAACAGAAGTATTTAATGCTAAAATATTGAAGTTATCTGGAATCCTCCAAACCATTCTCAGACTCATGTTAGACTCATTTACTACTACATACAAAATTTAAATGGCAAGAAAAAAGGAAGTGTATTGAGATATTACAAGGAATATTGAAGCCTAGTTTTTAAAGCAAAATCTGCACTGAGTTTCCGCATGACTTCTGCGTGACTCAGCCCATGCTGCTCTCTTTTAGTAAGTCCATAGTTTTCTTTCACATATTTGGCAAAGGGCATTAGATGTGTCCCAGCAGGAGTGCCATCCTTCTGAGTGGGCTGACACAGGACCAGCTGCCCCTCACAGAATGCACACACAAAGCGCTCTGTGTCCAGAGACTTGGAATGACGTCCAGTCCTGAAATGGAAAAATAAGTACTTTGATTTCACATTTGTGGTAGACAGTACTTGTGGGAAATGGCTCCTTTCTCTTCTGCCAGGCTACTTGGGTTACTCTTCTAAGCTAGCATTTTAGAAGAGGAAACAGACTACATACTTCACACAGTGGAGCAATCAAGTCTGCATTACACATTTCTTTACTCTAGAACTTTTTTCCACTGCCTTTTCAGCTTGGTTCCTTCCTCTGTCTCTTTTACACTTAGCCTAGTAGTATAAAGTGCTACATTTTGAAACACCTCCACAACCCATGTTATCAACTACCTCTTGGAGTTTCTCCTCAAAGCCATCACCATAAATCTTCTCAATGCCCCATTGCATCTAAGCAACTAATGCATCGCATAGACATATGCACACTTCAGGAAGATTATTTCATATGTGAAATACTACTTCCTTCCAGTGCTTCTGGAAGTAGCACATATGATCCTGAGAAGAAAAATCCCAGCCATACTTTCTAAGTATGCATTTAGCCCCTAAAGGTGGTGGTAGAGGAAACAATTTAAAAAATAAAGAAATAATAATAATAATAAAATCACACCATTGTCAGTCACTTTCCTGGGCTATGCAGGACTGAATTCACAAAACATCATGCTCTCCCACTGAGACTGAGGTCATTACACACAGAAGCCTCTGGTCAGTTATGATCTTCCAGAAAAGGCAACACCTTCCATACCCATGAAAGGTAAGAAACCTGAGAAATTACTACAGCAACTATTTCTTCTGCTTGATCTCAGCAACATATATAGTTCTCATTTCACAAATGCAGTAAGCAAGACAGAAGTCTGATGACCAGTGTTGCAAACTATCAGTAGATCTGTGTCCTAGCTTCGATCCTTCACGTTACAGTGCTGCTCACACCTGTGTGCCTGCAGACATCTATTCTTCCTTTGATATATACACAAGCTGAAAGAGTCCATTAGGTAAAAGATCAACTAGAAAACTGACTACGGCTTTTATGGAGTTTTAAACCAATAGAAATCATTATATTGTTGGTCTCTACATTGCACCTAGCACTACCATACAAATATATAAGATTAGTCAAAATGTTTAGTCTTAATTCAAAGTCATCAAGACACAAAACACAGAAAGCTTCATCTGATACTTTGTTCTAATATCTAATTACTGTCACACATTTTGTGCCCAGTTTTTATGGAGACTTGTTCCACTTTTGAATTCCAGTTACAACTCATCCTTTCAGATGGTGCTCAGTATCTTTACAAGGATGAGCATATAAAAAGTTAACTCAGTCCACCATCCCAAGCCTAGCACGCTCTTGTCACCTGTTTTTCCTTAGATCAAACCTAGATTGTCATCACTGCACATTCAAAGATGTTACCTTGTGAAATGTAAGATGCGGAAAGATTTCGAAATAACTTGGAATGCCTTATTTCTGCAACAGATGCAGGTACTTTCCTTACATGTGTTCTACAGGGATGTGCCAGATACAGTCATTGCTCCATCAGTGTAGGCCCACAAGTATTACTCCTGATATAGTACTTATTTAAGACCGGAAATATCACCTGCTACAAAAACGCCTGTAATGGGATCAGTGTTGATCATGAGATCAGAGGTAAGTGGTCAAAAACTTTCACAAGTTCACTCAATATTGACTACAGTAGAAGGTGAATCCAACTTAACATCATTTGAGCAACGTCTGAAAAGTGAGAGCAGCCACACAGGGTATGACCTTTCCCTGCCATGTCCTTCAACGCTGAGGCACATATTCTGATCTCTTACTGCTTCCCAAAGACCCTCCATCATCACCAGTGGTCCTCAGAAGACACTTCTGCCTGTCCTGACCTCTGAACCAGAACTGAAACTACCTGGAAGCAAACATGTGGATTCACATAGTGAGGTTCTGTGGGCTCAGGAAATGTGACGTGACAATTCGGAGAGTATGCCAATTGCTTCACAGTTTAACAGACTCATGATTTCTAGAGACGGGAGACTGCCAAGTTAGAGACAAAGTTAATACATAGTCACATGCAAGATCAAAACATTACTCACGTAGCTTTGCACAGAACACACTCATAGACAAATTTGTAATTAATCTCATAGCTATGGCATCTTGTTACTACTGGCAGTTCTGGATGGATCACAGCTGATTTATTGGCATAGAATCTCCAGAATCGTCCATGTCCATCGCGAACACCATTGATCAGCCAGGTGGCTGCATGGCAAGCCTCATGAACCAGTGTGTCTCGAAGACGATCTTGGGGTAAGGCAAACAAAAGATGTTAAGATCAGTCAGGTATGGGAAAGTACAGACTGTCATCCTTGGTCGCTGCTTCAGACCTTTGACACTCATTCTTTATTAAGATGCAAGAGTTAGTTGTGGGGTTAGAATTACCAATGTTTTGATAAGATAAAATGCTCCAAAACAAGGTGCATTTCCACTTTTGTAATTAGCTCTAATTCTGCATCCTAGTTACTTCCCTGTATGCCTAATTTGTTTAGGTTTTTTTTTTACCAGACCTGAAACACCTTTATTTAGACCAAGAATAACTGATTGCTTTTGTAACATCAAAAACTAGAGTAGAGCACTGAATTTTCTACACAATTAGAATGGAATATTTCAGTTGGAAGTGACCTACAATGATCACCTAGTCCAACTGCCTGACCAAAAGTTAAAGCAAGTTCTTAAGGTCATTGTCGAAATGCCTCTTAAACACTCACAGGCTTGGGGCATCAACCACCTCTTTAAGAAGCAGTTTGACCACTGCAAGGTCCTGCACAGGAGTTGGGGCAATCGCAGGCATAAATACAGGCTGGGCAGAGAATGGATCAAGAGCAGCCCTCAGGAGAAGGGCTTGGGTGTGCTGGTGGATGAGAAGCTCAACATGAACCAGCAATGCCCGCTTGCAGCCCAAAAAGCCAACTGCATCCTGGGCTGCATCAAAAGGAGCGTGGCCAGCAGGCTGAGGGAGGTGATTCTGCCCCTCTACTCTGCTCTCGTTAGATGCCACCTGCAGTACTGCGTCCAGTTCTGGAGCCCCCAATATAAGAAGGACAAGGACCTGTTGGAGTGAGTCCAGAGGAGGGCCACAAAGATGAAAAGAGGGCTGGAGCACCTCTCCTATGAGGACAGGCTGAGAGAGTTGAGGCTGTTCAGCCTGGAGAAGAGAAGGCTCCAGGGAGACCTTAGTGGTCTTCCAGTGCCTCAAGGGGGCTTATAGGGAAGACAGGGAAAAACTCTTCAGCAGGGCCTTCTGTAACAGGACAAGAGGAAACGGTTTCAAAATAGAAGTAGGTAGATTCAAACTGGACATTAGGAAAAAAATTTTTATACTGAGGGTGGTGGAACACTGGAATAAGTTGCCCAGAGGTGGTAGATGACCCATCCCTGGATGAGGCTCCGAGCAACCTGGTCTAGTTGGAGATGTCCCTGTTCATTGCAGGACTAGATGACCTTTGAAGGTCCCTTCCAATCCTAACTATTCTATGATTATGTTGTTCAGTTTAAACCTCCCCTGATGCAGCTTTAAACCATTACCCTATGCCCTATTACTGGATACCAGAGAGAAGAGCTTGGCACTTCCCTCTCCACTTCCCCTCATCAGGAAGCAGTAGAGATCTATGAGGTTGCCCCTCAGCCTCCTTTTCTCCAAACTAGACAAACCCAAAATCCTCAGTCATTCCTCACAGGACATTCCTTCCAGTCCTTTCATCAGCCTTGTTGCCCTCCACTGGATGCATTCAAGTATCTTCATACCCTTCTTAAATCATGGGGCCCAGAACTGCACACAGTACTCTAGGCAAGGCTGCTGAGGCAATGCTGAATGGTCTTGTGAACATTCAGCTGATACAGCTGGTCCCTGACAATTTCAGTGTCCACAAACAAAGTCACTACTCCCGCACTCATCATCCTCAAACTCGGGGGACTGGGCAGCCCGAAGTCTGTCAGTTTTATTAAAGACTGAAGCAAAAAAAGCATTGAATACCTCTGCTTTTTCTTCATCCCTATTAGTCAGATTACCATCTTCAACAAGCATCAGCCCAATGTTTTCTTTAGACATTTTCTTGCTATTATCATACTTAAAAAAGCCCTTCCTCTTATCTTATCTGGCACAACACTGGCCATTTTCAACTCTAATTGAGCTTTGGCCTTTTGTTTCTTCTCCCTGCAGAGATGAACTACAGTTCTGTAATCTTCCTCCAAAGTCTGACCTCGCTTCCAGAGATCATACAATTTCTTTTTCATCTTGAGCTCCATGAGGAGTTCCCTGTTCAGCCAAGTTGGTCTACTGCCCCGCCTGCTTGACTTATGACACAGTAAGATTGCCTGCTCCTGTGCTTCAAAAAGGTGCTTCTTAAAAAACCAGAACCAGACCAGCACTCGTGGACTCCTAACCCCTCAAAATCAGATTCCCAGGGTGCTCTCTTGTATCTTTCAAATTGAATTTATTAAGCTACTTCAAAATATTCTATTAATTACAGAACTGTTTCTCACACGGGAACTACAACATTCATTTTCCCAAACTGGGAGGGGACGAGGGAGATACAGTTATGGTATCCACCACATAACAGAACCTAATTTTGCACTGACTGGGTCTTTATTTCCGCTTTAAATACTACCAACAAGGTGGAAGTAGTAAGATTTCAGATTGCCATTATAGTATATATATAGAATTAGAGTAACCTATAGATCATCAAATCAATACAAAACATAAACAAAATACTGCAGTTAGCATGAATACATCTCTGTTCTCACATTTTGTAAATTTGCCCAGCCTCTTAGAAGGGTTGTGAGGGCAAGTACTACCATTAACCGATTTATTTATTCAACATAATAAGAAATTTCAAAGCAGGGTCCAGTTCCAGATCTCTTAGGCCTCAGATTCCTGATTTTATCTCTCTAGAACTCGCTTTCTCAAAGAAGAATCAATATATCTTTTCTTTTACCTACCTGCAGAGTCACAGACTTTCTCAGAAAGTTCTATGCGAGCATAACGCTTTGCTTCAGGACCTTCTGTCTGCCCAGTTACACAATATCCTGCTGTTTTTCTCATTTTCTTATTCCAGATTATTTCAATTTTCTCTGGTAACTGAAAAACAAAACAGTGCATGTAATCTGCCCTCTCCTACCTCTCTTATCTTCTTCTGGCCCTCTGGTTTCCCCTTATATTTACTGCAAAGCCAGTACAGGATGTCTCTTAGTGCCCTTAATGCTCTTGTCACTTAAGAAGCCATGGAGGGTGGATTTGCATGTTATTCACATCATCAGTTTTTCTGTAACTGACACTGGAAGTTTCACAATGTAAGACGAGACGAGAAGTCCCTTAGTTCCTCTGTTCTGTCTCCAACAATGGCTATCACATGCTGCTTAAGAAGAAATACAAGGACAAGTCAGGCATAAAACAGAATTTCCTTTTCAAAAAAAGTACTCTCCCTAACTGCTAGTCATTTGCAATATAACACCTCACTGAGCCACTGGTGGTTCCTTTGCATTAAATAGCCCTCAAAGTTGTTTTGTAGTGTTTTAGGAAGTGTATGTTTAAGAATACACATGTGTTGTTAGTACCCACAATAGTCTATGATCAGAAGTTCTACAGCTTAATAATTTACAGGTCAAGTACAATCTGCTTGGGGTGTTCTGAACCTGCAACTTGCCATTTTAATTTTATGCACCTTCACACTGCGAGACTGTCAACCACCCCTTGCTTATCCTCTGCACTGCTCATGATTTTAAGCCCTCATCATTTCTATCTTGGTTAGCTGTTCTTTTACTAACAGTTCTCCGTCACCTAAATAAGTTAATGAGCTTAAGTAAACGGTCCAACAGTAGTAAGTGCCTGCACAGGTAAAGGGCTGAAGCACTGGGGAGCAAGACATTTTGCTTTCAGCAACAGTGAGCCTGTTCAGCTCAGTTTTATGCAAAATTGTGACCTCAGTCTGTCCTTGGACAGCTCAACAATATTTTCTCAGCTGCACAGAAACATTTTCCTTCCTGAAGGAAATTCTATTGGAATTATTGAGGTCAGTGTCCCTCATTTCAAGGACGTTTCTCACCCGAGGAAGGTCTCCAGTATCCCAGAAGATGTAAAGGTCAAGAAAAGGGGTTCTCTGACATTGAATTTTCAATTTAAAACACAACTTATAGTTTTGGGTTCACCCAAAACTGTTATTCAAAGGATAAGTAGCTTTTTAATCTGCTCCAGAATGGCAGACACAAACATGCAAAAGGAATGAATTAAGATTGCACGTAGCGTGACTAAGCATGAGGCAACAGGCCCTAAAAAAAGGAAAGTGCTTTTATGCTCCCTGTTCCCCAACATACACTCCTGTCACTTGCCTTTTGGCAGCTGCAGGCAAGAAAGTTGTGCTACAACTAGTTATCAGACTGTGGCAATACTGGAGAGTGCACTAGTACATGTTACTTCAGTAAAAGGTGCAATGGTGGTAGGCAACATTGAGCTTCTTTCAGCAGCAGAGAGCCATAACTGCACTTGCTGAGGTTTGCTACCACAGAGGCAGCAACAGAAACATTTCCAAGTTGCTGAGTTGATAACTACGCAGGTACTAGAAAATACAAGAAGATATAAATATCAGTCATCTCTTCAAAGATGAAACTGATCCAAGGCCCCTTATGCAGCCATTTCTCTCATCAAGGACTCTTGGACACAGTCCAGACTGCTCACTTAAGAATGGTATATCATTACAGCTGGGAAAGCAAGTCAAACTGAAAACCACTGCATTGCAGTGGTGATAAACAGCTTTCAAAGAAATTGCCTGAACTAATTCAAACAGAAGCCATTGCTATAAAGCTTAACTTCTACTAACTGAAGAGGATAAATGATCACATCAAAAAGTGAAGAGCAACATATCAACCAGCATTTTCGAATGGGAGTTATTGTTATGAAGCCAACCTTCTGCTCAAAGATGGTACTATTATATAGACAGTAGAGCTTCTGCGCCAGCTCCTCCTTATTTTTCTTGAAATACTTCACATAGTGGGAAGATGGATTTGAGAGATCTTGCAAGAAACAGCCAGACACTGAGCACACCCTGAGCCTGCAAGAAAAGCCAAAAAGCAGTTTACTGAAGTACAGAGAGATCATATTGAAAAATCATGGCCACTTTATAGTCAATAAAGATCCCTGGCATGCTGCCACTGGCATAAACCTCTCCTGACTCTTTTTACTACCTTGGCCTCACAAGGCCAGTGGGGTGCACACGGTTATACTGTTGTGTTGGTTTTGTTTAGTGAGGTGGAGCTACAGTGGCAGCTTCTGCAAGAAGCTGCTAGAAGTTTCCCCTTTGTCTGGTGGACTCAGTCAGGCCTAGGGCAGACCCACCACTGGCCAGGGCCGAGCCAGTTGGTGGCAGAATGTTCCCTGAAAACGCCTCTGCAATAACATACTTAGGAAGGAGGAAAGAGGAGGGAAAAAAAAAAAAAAAAAAAAAAAATGTAGTGAAGAAGTGAGGAAGCTGAAGCTTTGTGGGCCTTGCATGCCTCACCCTCTGGCCTCCCACTGGGCAGCCATCTGGGCCCAGCCTGGCTGCAAGAAGTGAAGAGAACCTGAGAGGAATCTGCCTAAACTGGATTGTGAAGAATTTCTTGTGAGAGGAACAGCTGCAGACGCCAAGGTCAGTGAAGAACGAGGCGGAGGAGTAATGCTGCTCCGGGCCAAGATTCCATTGCAGCCCATGGTGCAGCCCATGGACCCCACACTGGAGCAGGGGAGGAATGTGAGGAGTTCTCTTCCCCTGAGGAGGAAGGAGCAGCGTAAAGCAACATGGGATGAACTGACCATAACCCCCATTCCCTATTCCCCCCTTGTGCCACTCGGAGGGGGGAAGCAGGTAGGGATAATTGAAATTACGTTCAGCCTGGGAAGAGGGAGGGGTGGGGGGAAGTTATTTTTGTTCTCTTCCCCATTATCCTGCTTTGGTTTTAATAATAAATAGTTTTCCCCAAGTCGAGTCTGTTTTGCCAGTAATGGTAACTTCAATGATCTCTCCCTGTCCTTATCTCAAACCTCGAGACTTTTTTGTTATATTATCTCTCCCTATTCCCTCAGAGGGTGGAGTGAGAGAGAGACTGCGTAGCTTGGTCCCGAGCGGGGCTAAACTACAACTGTCTTCTTCCCCCTTCAGGGGCATAAAGGGGCAGAGCTGTTGCAATAATTCTGCAGTTACTTCATTAATTCACAAAACTAGATTATGGGACTCCTAAGTAGGAAAAGGGGTGGCTCAGATCTTTGCAACACAGTGAGCCACAATTACACCAAAACTTGATCAATATATGAACAGCCCTAACATGGTCACCCACAATAAAGGAATATTTTCAGAAACATAGGTAAAGATATGCTGGGAATCCTCAGGAATTCATTCAGGGGAAGCAGATGTTCCACTACGATGACTAACTCAAAATACTGCAGCATTCTGACAAAGCATCAGCTTTGAAGACATCATTTAAAGGTTTTGTACTAATATACACAATTATAAAATTACTGAAGGAAGCTAAAAGGCAGAATAAAGGCAGCTATTAGAAACAAAAAAGACATTCTTCTGAAGAGCTTAAGCTGCATCCACGTATAGAAAAAGAAACATGAATTCTGCAAGTTATCAGGATACAGGTCAAAAATATCAAGAGAAGTTTGTTAAAAGGTGACAATTACTAATAGAATCAGTTTTGATATGTTTTCAGAGGCAGACAGCCAGACAGATAGAAACTATAGGGGCAGTGCACATTAGAAGTACCCTGTGCCAAGACAAGAAATAGCTAGAGAGCTAACATTTAAAAGAAGAGTTGAAATCTGTCAGATTTATTTGTCATCAGTTCCTCTAAGTGGAGATTAGCTTATATGCTCCCTGTCATACCTGAGACTGAAAGCTTTGATTTCCAGGTACTTAAACATTAACAACTGCTGAACTGGTAGCAGCAATTTCTAGGTACCAGAAAAATCAGAACATCATCCTAGGCAAAACACTTATCATCTCTTTGTCCATCTATAATGGCCTTAGAACATAGTAAAGATGGAGAAACATTTACCTTTTCTCTGTCTTTGCTGATTGTGAGCAACCGACCAATTCATTCCTAATAGCTCTTTCAGAAGTCCTGGAAGGTGTTTCTTGAAGTGAAATTGAGTTTGGCCTTGGTGTCTTGACTCCCTCCCCTTTCAAGGGCTGGGCATCTTCACAGGACGGCTTGATGTTTTCTAGTTCAATAGAAAGAGCCACAGGATTACACACTGTCAAAGAATCAGGAGCACAGACGTCAGCAACCAGGTAACAGACAATGGTGAAAAAATATTCCACATATGCATATTTTTATTGTGCATGCTTGAATGCAAAGGCTTTTACTGATGGAAAGGTAAATTTCTACTATATACTACAAAAATTACCTTTCAATGAAGGAGTGGCAGACTCCAAACTTTCAAATATTCAGCTAGGAGGAAGTGTAGGGAAAAGCATTTCTGACCTCACTCAGGCATTTGTGACATTTCACCAATTCAAAATACATAACCAATACACTGGGAGCAGTTATGCAGAGACACCATTTGAACAAAAAAATCGTTCTAACCTTCTGTCATGTACCGTCAGTCACATCCTTTGTTTCATAGGCAAGTTCTGACCATATAGCTGCCTATTTCCCCAGTCCATGTCTGGGCAGATTGCTAAAGTGATTGACCTTCACACCAGAAACCAAGGCCACTTCAAGGTTTGCAGTTTCAGTAGATGTTCTCTCTGATAGCTTTTCTATAACTGCTCCCCGGTTTGTGCCACTTGTATCCTTTTAATTATTCAATCATATACAGAGAAGCCAATGCAGCTGCCAGTTCACTTCCAGAATGGTTTTCTAGACCACAATGACATATTTCAATTAAAAAAAAAAGAACTTACTGTTTCCCAGGGCATATTTCTATGCTATCAGCCATCCTCTTCCATAGGTCTCCTTGCCCTGAACTAGTCCTTGCTAGTGAGGAAGGCACCCTGTATTTACTCTTCAGAAAAAGATTTGTTTTCACTTGCTCTTACTCACAATAGCCCTTTTTTCCCCTTTGCAATCTTTCAGTTGGAACTCGCTTCAGTTAAAGGAGAGAAGGACCTACTGATCTAGGAAATTCTCATTATAAATTGTATTTTAAATAAGTCAATTATAAATTCAAATACTAAATTAACAGTATCTAAATTGCTCAAAATTTCAGTCTTACCAGAATGACAGCTTCACGTTAACTGCTATCATACATAAAGAAATTAGACATTATTCAAAACAACCAGCTTGATTTGTTTTCAGAACAATTTTTAAAAATAAAAGTGCCTGCAGTTATAGGAATTATAAAAACAAGCAACAGTGAAAAACTTAACTCTTGATACCACAAGACTAGTAGAATCACTTTTCAGAATGTTCAAAGGAATAATTTCTGATTGCATGAAATTCAATTGCAAGATGCTAGGTCACACTTCTAAAGCATATGCCACACAAATGAAAAGAATTAGGCAATTAACACTACTACTGCTACAAGTTAGCTGAGAACAATTGCTTACCTATTGTGCTTGGCTGACAGACAGTTTTACTTGGACTTAAGAGTGGTTTTCGAGGTATACTTTGTTTCCTTATCCGTTGTATTAATGATTCAAATTCCTCATCTGAGCTATCCGATACTACCTCTGTACTTTGTTGTAGTGCTGCAGTTGGCACTTTATTTTCTGAACTCTTTTCACAGCTGCTTTCTTTCCTTCTAACAAGCAAGTCTGGACTGCCTCTGGAAATTGACTCTTTCAGATTTTGTGGAGGTGGGAGTTTTATGCACCTCTGACTCTTTTTTGAGTCTTTCACTCCTCCATTTTGGTAGTCATGCCACGAACTTTCTACAAAGACAGAATCTTCAGTGTCACTTGAAGACCCTGGATACTGCAATTCTTGGCAGCAAGTGTTTTTCTTTCCAGAAGTCATCAGCTTCCTTGGGGTCTGAAGATCCTTCTGTGCTGCAGTTCAAAAGAAACAGCTTAAAGTTTTGATAGTTTCATTTAGGAGACCTTCCTTTGTCTTAACACATGGCATGATCTTTATTCCCAGTAACAAAAGTTATGTGCATGTTAGGGTGAGGCTGAACGTTTCATATTACAGTCTTATAAAACCATTAAGGGAAAGGTGACTTAAAAAATGCGCAATCTTAACTGATGATAACAGCACAAAGTGCACACTTGCCAACAAACAAGGCTCCCGACATCTCAGATTTGACCTATTAAGATCAAAGGATCATGTTAGATGTATTGGTGACTTATGTTTTTTTTAAACAATGCTTCTGGTCCACTTTGCTTCCCCCATTTTCCCTCCAGAAACCATTCTATTAGCTTTTCACAGTCTGCAGCTGGCATACATGTTTCAGGGTTGACATTCACACCAGCTGCAAGAGATCCCACCCTTCTTGATCAGCACTTACAGAGCTTCTCCAGGTTCACATAAGATCACTGTTATCATCCCTCATCTACTGGAATTCTGTCATCTGATCACTGGCCTAGTGACCGTGTCAAGAATTCCAGAGCCCTGTTCACTCCTAGGAAAGTCCATTTTGCTCACACATCAATGAGAAGTGTCCCAATTAGGCTCCGAATGTTAGTAAACCAAGGCACTTTCCATCTCTTGAGGGAAAACAGGGATCATCTGCTCAGACAAGCACTGGAACTCCTCAAGTCATAGTTTGCCAGAACATTTTGTAGCCAGTGTTAACAGGGTTACACATAGAACCTTGCCTAAAGAAGCTCCAAATTAAAGGACCCTATCTGTAGCTCTGCAACACTGGCTTGATTGCCAACATGTGCATCAAATTAAAGGTATCTAGCTTAACAACAGTTACCTTGTTTCTTTACTCAGTGTCTTTTGGCCACAGAATGAGCTGGTGCAGCCATAGGGACACTGCTTTGCATATCTTAAGTCCCCTCTCCACAGTGATAATCTCATATTTGCAACTCAGTCTAACCAACCATGAGCTGCTACTCTTTTCACAGACCCAAATACTAGCAGATAGTCCACAGCATCTGCAGACCTACAGCAATGCTTCAAATTCTGTCCTGTTCAATACTGTCGGAACAGTAGGACCTCTGCTATCCTCAATGGAGAGACAAAGTTATCTTATATTTAACAAGCTCTCTCAGCAATTGATGAGCTCAGCAATGGATGCTATCTTGTCACCCATTAAAACTCCTGTATCGTATTTGCTGTTGGACAATTACTTGCCATTCTTTGTTGTGCTCTCTGTCACTTTAAAGTCCAAGAAGAAATCGTCAGAGTCATCACTTAAGTCCTTCAAACTGTAGAACAAGCAAATAATGTGAAAAAAGGTAGGCATAAGTATGAAAACAGAAAAGTTTGCCTTACTAAAAAAGCAAGCCAAAAAAGCCACTCAATACAACATTATCAGTTGCTCACAGCAAATGTTACCAACTACATCCATTAATAGGAATGACAATAGAGCATGTACACCTCCAAACAGCCCATTTTACATTTGACCTGAATGTACAGATGGAACACATAACAGTTCTTCTGTCTGCACTCACTCCTATACATGTATCTGCCTAAAAATTGCTAAAACTTTTGATCATTTTTCTGTATTCTGAATAGCAGATGTGATACAGGAAACTAATGTATAAACATCAATAAGTTATTAATTACAGCACCCACCTTTCATCCACCTTTTTAGAAATAGATTTGTGAGTTTTCATTCTAGCTGAAACTGAAACAATAAAAGATTAGTTAAGAACAAGGTTCTGTTTCTTTTGTTATGCAGTTTTTTTAAGACAAAAGTTTGCAACTCATAAAAAAATCAGTCTAAATTCTTTCAAAAAAAAAAAAAACACAAACATAAGAATCCTTTAGACATAATTCCAGCTCTCAATTCCTCAGAGTGGACAGCAGCATTGTATAGCATTTCCTTCATTATTCAATCCTTGCCCAGCACAAAGCCAGGTAAGAAGTACTGTTATATATCTTGCAGTATCTAATACAGCCTCTTCATATATGTGGATCATTGGGGGTGGAACTGAATGAGTTTATTAATATTTCCTCCAAGCATTTCAATGACTGCAGGTAGTAGTTTTCCTATTGCAAAGAGGTGTGTGCATATGCTTATTCCACTAAGTGACTCCAAAAAAATGTTCAAACAAAATAGTAAGAGAGCGCTGCAGAAGAGTAATACAGTACTACTACTCAGAATTAAAGGCGTTTTAGTCACTCCAGGAGTATTATGGTGACTGCTAAACATGAAAATATGGTTCAGGCAGTGGTACTACATATGCTTGAAGTAGTGACTCTTGAGAAGATTTTCAGAAATGCCACCAAAATTTCACACATCGTCATCATCGTAGCAGATTCAGGAAAGTTAAAGTGGAACAAATTTCATTAAAGCATAGATCAGACTGGCAAGAAGGAAAACAACTGTCCCTTCTTCAGAACATAATGGGCCAGAAGAGCAGTTAATGAGTGTTTGTTCTCACAATCTGAAGCTGCATGCATAACTTCAATGGGATTATAAACTTTTGCATTATGCCATAAGCCCAAAACCAGACAATATGTTTGCTTGATAAAGCTGTTATGGCTGATTGGTAGATTCTGGTACCAGGAATAGCAGCTGAGCTACACCAAATGCTACGCTGAAAGTACACTGTAAGTTAAAAAGCATAGGATGGGACTGAGTGTTGTCCTCTTTGAAGAAGAGCACAAGGGGGAGGAAAAAAGAATTCAAGACCTTGAAGCTCAAAAAGTATTTGGAGCAATAAGTTATTTTCAGAGATTCAAGAACACTCACTGTAGCATATAGCTACCGACATTGCACTGCAAGGAGAAAGTGTACTTTGCAGTAGGAGCAATGAAAGAAAATCATGCGTAAAAACTACTTCACTACAACTAAACAAAAATGTGTCCTTTTTGTGCTCCTTCAGAAAACAAACTAACGTGATCTATTACTTACACATTTCAAATTCATCATCGCTGCTGGAAGAGAAGTACACTGCATGGCTGTAAAAAATGAAATGCAGAATAATATCAAGAACATCAGGTCAACAGCAAGTAGATCAGCATCTCTACTGGTCTGGCATACTTGTGAACACTGAGAAACAAATATATGCTGAAAAAGCACTAAACACCTCAGATAGGCTGAACTGTTTCAAATTATTTAAAACAGAAATATTAGAACTTGTATATTATAACAACCATGTATGTTCAATATTCAAGTAGTAACCAATCTGTTAAAATCTGAAACACTGAACCATTAGGAGACACAGCCTTAGGAGACTACATTAAGTTTAAGTTCAATTGGGGTATCAGAAGTCAGAAGAGAAAGCTTCTTTCATCTTACACGTTATATGATCAGGTAGAGAACACTGAGTTGTATTAATTCTGACATCTCAAAACAAGCAACAATGAGAAACAAGATGCTTTTATATAAAGTGCATTTTGACATGGCTGCCATAAATATTCAGCAAAATAGCTTTATGAAAGCTACTGCAGTTTGAGAGGTAGAATGGATGCTTTACTACTTGGACTGCAATTCTCATACAAATATACAGGCATGCCATAATAATCTTACAAAATTATTTATTTAAATTTCTGACAAAACTCAAACATTTGAAACTTGAAAAATACACTACACAATTGCTTAAAAATATGAAGGCAGCTTCTTCTAATTAAAGTCACCCAAACCTTAAAGACTATAATTCTGAAACATTCTAATACCTACCAGTTATCGAAAAACTGAGGGCCTAAGCTAAAATTCTATTTAGATATGATTAATAAAAATAACGAAGAACATGAGGGATGGGGCTGTTGCCCCACCGAACCCCACCTCACCTGCCGCCCCGTCGGCCCATGCTCCCTACGGCCTCTGTCCCCGGGCTGCGTCCGCCAGAAGCCAACCCGCAGTAGGAGCCGTCTGAGGGCCCTCCGCCAGGACGTCCCCCGGCCCCGGCCCCGCTCCCCGCCCGCCCCTGGCATTGACCGTGTGCGGGGCTGGCGGCGGCGGCGGGGCGCTCCTCGAGGCCCTCGCCGTCCCGGTGGGCCTCCGGGGGCCTCTGCTGCGGCGAGGCCCCGTCCCGTGCCTCCTCGAGCTGCAAATGAAAGAGAGTGCGAGCGGCCCGCCGGTCCCCAGGACAGGATGGTGTGGGGGCAAAAGGGGCTGGCGGCCCCCGCTCCATCCTGCTTCAAACTGCCCGCGCACCGCCACAGCGCTTCCGGCGCACCCGGCCAGATCGCATGCGCGCCGCCCCGCGCCTGCGTACACGGAGAGGGGCAGGCGGACGCAGCGGATCAGTCGCGCGGTGTTCGCCGCTCGTGACGAGGGGGACTCGGCAGCGGCTACCGGGGAGCGGGCCATCGGCACACCCAGGCACAGGTGTCGCAAAAGAGTTGTTAACCCCTCCTCCTGCTACTAGACAGCTGTTGCTAACGGGTACCACAGCCAGGCTCCCTCCCCGGTGCATGCAGGTGGTGACGGCACCCCCCCAAAAACGGAGTTGCTCAGCAGGCAGGAGACACCCGCACCAGCAGGGACCGGGGACTGAGGCACGCCAAGCAGCAGCAGCATCTTGCAGACACCAGCGTCTCAAGCTAAGCACAACCAGGAGACAAACTCGCCCCACTACACACCACCCACACCCCTTGCACCATTAACAAGGCGGACCCTCATTTCATGGCAGTCCTTGACCCACCACAGAGCTTTAGAAGTTGGGGAATGCTCTTGTTGCTTATTAAAAAAAAAAATTGATTTACACATAAGCCATGACCTTCAAGGCACTACAGAGTGTGACCTGAGGCAACAGCACTGTGAAGGTCCCAAGAAAGAAGCTGCTCTGAGGCCCCAAAACACTTCCAAAGTAAGCCATGCACACATCAAAGCTTTAAGGCTTGGAAGTGCTTAGTCTAACCTAGCAGAAACAGAAACATCTATGTACAAAATCTACACTTACCTGGGGTTATTTCTGCTGAAATAAATAGCACTATTTAAAACAAAATTACAGAAAGTAAGATGAAATGCCAGCAGTTCAGAATCTAGTTTTCTGACAGCACCACAAGAATGGCAGCAGAAAGTGTGAAACGCTGGTCAAATGAGTCAAACTGGCAAACCAAAGCTTTATTTTTTGTTGAAAGTCTTTGCTACAGTACCTAGGACTGCGCCTCTATACATAATTAACAATCATTTCTGAAAGATCTGTATTTGGCACCAGTTTGTGTTTACCTCAAACACTTGTGGGGAGGATTAATTTCAAATCAAATTTGGTTTTTCAACAGAACAGGAGCCATCATGAAGCCAATTAGCCGAGTTATTGGAGCAGCTTAAAAACAAAACAAAACAAAGTCCTTATCTAAACCAATACATCACAGAGAGCTCCAAAACAGAGGTCAAACATTAAAAGGCTGATATAGGCTCAAAGTGGTTTATAAAACCTATAAAAAAAAGACTACACCAGCAAATATGCCCTTTCAGTTCACATAGTTTAGAAATTAATGCAGGGAGCAACACCCGCTAGCTGGAAATCTTGTAATGGCAGAACCACACATATACCAACAGGAGTACCCCAAATCAAATGTTAAAATGCTCCAATTCCCAACTGACATAAAAGGAGAGAGACTCAAAGGAAGATTAAATCAATCAATGAAATCATAATTGGTTGGGCAGTTCAAACTTCCTCCAGCAACCACTACGTCGCTCATACACACAGGCTCACATGTACACAGCTCAATTCCATTCAAATTCCTCATGGAGTAAAACGATCCCAGGCTCTATTGAGTCTTTCCCTATCATGCAAGAAATAAGTCTGGCTGTGCTTTAATCACCATCATGTATTACTTCAGCCACAGAGTACCAGGCAAAGTAGAAATGCACAGTTTTTAGCTCATCATCTCTGCAGAACTGTTTGAGAGGCTCAGTTCCTGGACAGTTCCGGGTGGGCACACAGTCTCTCTTCATGCAGACTCGCTGGCCTCTACTGGCTTAATCATGTGATCCGGTTTGTTGCCAGCAGCATAATGATCCCACATCTGAAGATAAAGCCGCTCCAGGTCCATTGTGTACTGTTTTGTGTTGAACAAAGGACTGGATATTCTCTGCTTCCAGACTTTGCCACGTATTTTTTTCAGGCTACAAAAAGAGGTAAAGCAGTCAGGAGAGGTTCCAAACACTTCATAATACTGTTTACTTTTTAAATCTACTGTTTTCAGCTAACCCTGAACTGCCAGTACAAATGTTTCAAAAATAGTTGCTCCCTCACTTCCACCAAATTCATATTGCTGCTTCATCCCCATATCATGTCTGACACAGACCAGCATGACCACTTCAGCTCAGAAGAGCTTCAAAATTAACGCATTAACTTGCTGCACTATCTGTACTGCAGTTACTTTTTACAGCATGATTTTAACTTGCATTAAGTGACAAACTGCTTAATCTTCAATTTAAAAGAACAAAAGATGAACTATATTGCACTTTTTACCAAGTAAGAGCCTGCACATGAGCAATTTCTTCAGAACAAGTAGCACTATTACTCAATTGAGAGCACTGTTAAGTTTACTGTAAAAGCAGAAGCTGAGTTAACCACAAGACAAGAAACCTCTGGACAAGGATGGCCTAGCTATTTTAAATATTAAAATATCCACAAGATAAATACTACTGTTAAGTCTCAGCACCATGCCCAATACGTTCTTGATGTTACATTACACAGTACACGTTTGCTTACTATTCCAGATCAGTTCCCAGTTTCACAGCAATATCCTCATATTCCTGTCTACTTTTTGCAATGAGCTCAAGACAACCCAGGCAAGTAAGCTGGGAGGCAGCAACTCGCGATGCAAGAGTCTCGCCTGTAACAAAAACAAAACAAAACAAAAAATTGGTAACAGGACTAAGCTTATCAAGTAAGATATTACAGAGTATGAGTTATTTTCAGTCTGTACAAGAGGCAAAGTTCGTTGGGCTTGCTGTTTGTTATTAAAAATGTAATAATATTCAGACTCATCTGTTCTACGTAGGTTCCCCACTATGCATTACCTGGCATAGTGACCATTGGAGTTCCAGCCCACAGAACATCCATCCCAGTTGTGTGCCCATTGCAAAGTGGAGTGTCTAGACAAACATCAGCCAACTGTCCTCTCCTCACATGTTCTTCTTTGGGAGCAACAGGAGAAAAGATTATTCGGTTTTGGGAAAGACCCAAGTTTTGTGCGTATTGCTGAATATTGGGTTCTCCAACAGCTGGGAAACGTAGCAGCCACAGCACGCTGTTTGGAACTCTTTTTAGGATCTGTAACAGAAATAAAGTAACAAATACAGGAAGTTTGGTCAGAAACATTTCCTTTTCCGAACAAGAAATTACCACATACCAAAATGAAGCAAGAAGCATAATAATTCAATACTTCCATCTTCTGAGGTATAGAGCAGGAAAAAAACCAGATCACAATTTTGAGTGGAATTAGGAGGACTGCATTTCTAATCCCACTGAAAGAGACAGCAACTCTGAGACTCTGAGCAATCATTCATAGAACAGAACTTAAGGAGTAAGTCTTGAAATTTATTTGTACATTTATTTGTATGTCCACACTACAGAATATAAAAAAAAATACCCCTCAAGTAACTCTCAACAATACACTATAAATTGGACCTTGATACAGATGCTCAGTGCTCAGATCTATCAATCTACCAACTGCCAAGGCCAATTATGACTTAATTGTGCAGACTAGGGAAGACCAAACTTACTTCATAATGGAGTGTCACCACACTTAAGCTGCCCAAGATGTAATTTTTCACTGGTTAAGAGGCACAGAAGTGATCTGAACTCAATTTAAAAAATTCCATGTTCTATTAACACTAAGTCCTGCAACATGAACACTGTAAGGATTCAAATGGCTGAGGGTCAGCGTTTTCCAGAGAACAGTTACAGATTCAACTTGCATGAAGTTTCTGCTAACTTGAGAAGAACAGCTATGTTCCAGAAGTCTGACCTTAGACTTATTAGATACAGATACTCACATTAGCCCACATCTGTAAAGTGGAAGGATCAATCTTATACAGTTGATTAAAGTTACAGTATACAACAGCATCCTCTGGTAAGCCATATTGAGAACGGGTAGTAACAATTATAGTTCGTGGAACTTCTTCACCAGTTGCTGCTTTGTTGTTAATCTAAAGAAACAAAAATAGCTATTGGAACACTGAAACTGCAGGAAACAAGACATTCCCTGTGGAATTGTCCTGAGACACACTGCAACATTTGTCAGCATCGTAAGTTACTGTAAGAATATCTTTGGTTTTATTATACTAAAACAAAATTGTCTACTTACTCAAAACAAGCATTTAACTAGTGTGTCTATATACTTGTGGGTGCCACAATGTTGCAACCACCAAGGCACAAAACACTGGGCATTTTCCAACCCTTATGCTATCTCCCTGAAACTCTAAGTAACTGGAATAACTGTAAAGAAGAATCATATACAGAGGCATTACACAGGGAGTGCTCCCCTCCTTAAGGTAACTTCATTTCATTGAGACCAAAAATGAAATTAAGACTTCAAGGAAGAATTTAAAAGTATTTAGAAAGCAAAGGTGTTTTTTGGTTTGGTTTGTTTTCTGGGTTTGTTTTTTTTTGGGTTTTTTTTTGGTTGGGTTTTTTTTTTTTTTTTTTTAAAGATAATAGACAACAGGCATAAAACAGTCAAAACTGAAGATGCAGACTAATATGCAACTGATAGACTGCAAGGAACTAGCTGACAAGGAAATAACAGGAAATGCTGAACATAAGACTAGAAGAGTTTATTAATAGACTTTCAAAAAAGAATGGCTCTTATAGCCTTCACAAAGAATAATAATATGCTAATAAAAAACAGCAAGGGATAATCAGAATGCCGTGCAAGGATCTTCAGGATTAGTAAAATGGAAGTATAATTTTTTTTTTTTTTTTTTTTAATAATTAAA
>JAAGAY010145714.1:30093-63753 GCA_011801015.1 Ardeotis arabs
GTGGACAGTGGGATAGAGTGCACCCTCAGCAAGTTCGCCGATGACACCAAGCTGTGTGGTGCCGTCGACACGCTGGAAGGGAGGGATGCCATCCAGAGGGACCTTGACAGGCAGGAGAGGTGGGCCAATGCAAACCTCATGAAGTTCAACCAGGCCAAGTGCAAGGTCCTGCACATGGGTCACAGCAATCCCAGGCACAAATACAGGCTGGGCAGAGAATGGATTGAGAGCAGCCCTGAGGAGAAGGACTTGGGAGTGATGGTGGACGAGAAGCTCAACATGAGCCAGCAATGTGCCCCTGAGGCCCAGAAGGCCAACCGCATCCTGGGCTGCATCAAGAGGAGCGTGGCCAGCAGGTCGAGGGAGGTGATTCTCCCCCTCTACTCTGCCCTGGTGAGACCCCACCTGCAGTACTGTGTCCAGTTCTGGAGCCCCCAACATAAGAAGGACATGGACCAGTTGGACAAGGTCCAGAGGAGGGCCATGAAGATGAGAAGAGGGATGGAGCACCTCTCCTATGAGGACAGGCTGAGAGAGTTGGGGCTGTTCAGCCTGGAGAAGAGGAGGCTCCGGGGAGACCTTATACCAGTCTTCCAGTACCTCAAGGGGGCCTACAAGAAAGATGGGGAGAGACTGTTCAGTAGGGCCTGTTGTGATAGGACTAGGGGTAATGGTTTTAAAATAGAGGGAGGTAAATTTAGATTGGACATTAGGAAAAATTTTTTTACAATGAGGGTTGTAGAACACTGGAACAGGTTGCCCAGAGAGGTCGTGGATGCCCCATCCCTGGAAACGTTCAAGGCCAGGTTGGATGAGGCTCTGAGCAAACTGATCTAGTCGGGGATGTCCCTGTTTCTTGCAGGGGGGTTGGACTAGATGACCTTTGAAGGTCCCTTCCAACTCTAACCATTCTATGATTCTATCAGCACAGACAGGGCAAAACAGGTACTTGGAGCCTTTTTCTTTTTTTATATATATATATATATAAATTTTTTTTACATACATATATATTTAAAATTCAGCTCAGTGGCAGTGCAGCCAGCCAAAAATAAGCGTGTTCTTGACAATCCTGACACAAATTACAATGACTCACTGCCACTGATTCCTTTCGAAGATGCACAAGATAATTTAGTTCAACAAAAGTTGGTAAAAGTGCTACTTATCCAGGTCACTGAGGAGACCTCAAAAACACAATGCACAGTTCTCATCGACCTATGCCCAAAAGTAGCTGGTATCAACTTAGAACAAGCACAAAGAAGGGCTATATTAGTGTGATCAAAATATAGAAATCCTATTTAAAAAATGCACTGACAGAGTTTAGATTGTTTTGCCTTGGTGATGGAGTGCTAAGACAAGAATTCTCTATTATCCTCAGGGGACAACAATTTCAGAAAAAAATGCTAATAAGCTTACTGACCAAACTAAGATATAACCTATTAATGATGTAAAGGAAAGCCTCATCTGCAAACAAAAGAAATTATAAAAAGAAACCAAGGCATGAGATTGTGGAAAGAGCAGTGATAATAAAAGGTCTCATAATATGACATAGAAGAGTCTCCTGAAGGACTGCAAACTGAATAAAATTCACAAGTCAAAAGAGTCAGACCAATGTCAAAATACAGTATTTTTTTTTTTTTTAAGTAACTGTTCTGCTAAGGAAGAAGTATTAAACATAACCAATAACTGTCACTATCACTAAAATCCCATGAACTGTTAAGCACTGAGAGGTGGTGGTATAGTGCATAGTTCAGAAAGATGCAAGGAGATAAAAAAAAAAAAACACACTACTAAGATACAATGGAGTAACTTTGCCTGTATTACCCAGCAATTGTTTTCTAAAGGAAAAACACAACTGAGTTAAGAGCTCACAAATGCCCCGCAGGCAATAAGCAAATCTTGCCTTCAAATTCTGAACAACCAAGTGTCTCCTTTATGAAACAAAATCAAATTTGTTCAGACTTTAGATACCTCTTAATATAACCTCTCTATCTCATCTTCCAGTACATCTGTCACTTATATTTGCAAGTTTTCCAAGTACGAGAACTAAACAAATAACCATGATGATAGAATACAGACATTTACTTAGAGGTTTTTTTCTTCTTTGTTACGTTAAAAATATATAGATATAACATCAAACCCAAGAGAACAGCATCTCGAAGTGCCTCACCTGAGTAGTTGCTAATCCATTACTGATGTTGAACCCATTGATAGTTATCTGAATTTGCCCACGATTAATCATCTCAATCACCGCTTCTGCAATTGTGTTCATAGGAATGACTGGCATACTGAGGGCAGCATTGCCATCTGCATTGTCACAACTGTCAGGACACTTCATCTAAGATAAATCACATAAGCATCAGAGAAAGTACTAGCTTCAGTCTCTAAGACTGAACACAAAAAGGAGTAGCTCTCACCTTAACAATCTTCACGTCAGGGAGGCTGTCAAGGAAAGCCTTCAAGTCAATGCCATTCAAAACAATTCTGTTATCATAAATATGACCATTTGACTTGAAATCAATGACTGCTTTTTTCTGTCAAAAAAAAGTTTTAAAAAGAGTTATAGGATCTCTTACCAAGTACTATATACCAAGTGCCATTTTATAAAGAAAACACCTACTTTTCTTGTCCCATCTTTCTACGTACCTTCAGATGGGGGAACATGTTGGCGTGATCTCCAATAAAGAAAGTGTTTGGCATGTAAGCTAACTTCTCCGAATACTGCTCAGCCACCTCAACCGGAGAAGTTTCTTTATCTGTGATGATATAATCCATGAACAACGCCCCACTAGTTCCAGGATATCCCAGCCACATTGCCTACAAAACAAGAAAGTAAGACTCCCGTCCCAGGTGCATTGCAAAAATAAAGGAAGTTAAAAATCAGCACATTTTAAGTTAAATTTTCCATCTACAGATTCAAGTTGCTTCTTGGATTTATCAACTAAATAGTAACCACTAACATTTGAACTTTCACTACCAAGACAGTGAACAGATCAAGATGTTCTAAGATTGACACCTCAAGCACAAGGCCAAAGTATGTGCAGGTATATCCAGAATACCAGCCATCAGTGACTACAGCTTCTCTTAGCTCAGACAATTTCTGTAGCCTAGAGTGATTCTGATTCAGGCTTCTCCAATTCTCTTTCCATGGGCATTTTAGAAAACCTTTAGTCAAAAAGGTAAGTCTAACATTGATTCTGAGCTATTCTAACTGGAATTTCACTAAGCCTAAGGAGATTAAAACGCAAAAACTCATTTCCACAACTGCTTCAAATACCCTTTCTTTGTTCTCACTAATACAAGAAAGTCAGTAGTGTACAGGAACCTTACAGAATCAAGAACTTCTCCTTCAGGACATAGTCAACTGCCCATAAAGCACATAAACTGAACTACTCTGCTTCAGCAGAATGATCCTATTTGCCTCACATATGCTAAGTCCTAAAAAGCCTCTCTCACTTACTAGTCAATATGACCCTTCAATGTTTTTTCCACTCTGCTAGAAGAAAACTAAAAACTCTTCATACTTGCAGTAGTTTTGTTTTTTTTTTTTGAGATACAGAGCCCTCTAACTTAGTTACCTGGATAGGTGCTGGTCTCAGGGCAAATAATTCATTTCGAGCTCCTTTGGTGTAACCATTCATATTAATGAGAATGTGTATCCCATCCTGATGGATGCGGTCTGCTGCTTTTCCATTACATGGTATCTGAAGAATAAGTAAATAAATAAAAGATATTTTTGTTTTCATTCTTTCAGTAATAAATGTGTTTAGCCATCAGTGTACCAACGGATAAATGTCAACTGCACAATTTAATATGAGTGAGACTTAAATCTTGTTACTCCTGGTTTTACAGAGGTAAAGAGTCCTCAACTTAACCAAAAAACTCCCTGTTGAAGACAAGAAAAATGTAAGCCTCCTAGACACAGCTGAAGCAGTTGCTGACAGAAATTATTACTGTGGCACTTGAAGATTGCCTCTGCACGTTCAAATCAGAGGAGTGACACAGCGTTGCCAAGCTCAGCAAGTCATGCAGAAAAATATCACAAATGGATCACAGAAGAAACTTCAAGCAACACTGAAACTGCTTCAGTTCTCGGCTAAATCAAAACCAAAGAAGAGCAGAACTTCACGCAAGGTGTATCAATGACTTTAAAGAACAGAAAAACTTTGGAAATTACAGTATGTCTCTGTGTGTAATACTGGAAGGTAAACAATTTTCAACAGTTTTATATTTCTCCAATAATTAATTACATAATTACTCATCAGCTACAAGCAGATAAAAGAAAATATTTGACAAATGTCTCTACTTCAGCAGCAGTAAAACAAAAACCAAAGGCTAGAAACTGAGGCTATACAAGCCAGAACAGCTCCACCACCAGCAGATCTCTGAAAGTTGCACTGTAACCTAAAAATACAAGTTTGATGCCTCAATAATTTTAAATAAGAAAACTCAGTGTATCACTCTGGGGAAAGGAAAGAATTTTTCCTACGTAGCTGTTAAGTGCAACAACAAATACAAAATTGCTGCCCTGTTTTAGTATGATCCAGGGCTTTCAACATTCACAGCTGCAAAAGCAGGGGGTGGACAGCTTTCCACAAGCATAACTGAAGCTCGTTACTCTAAAATAATGTTTTAGAACATCAACTTTGCAAAATCCATCTCAAAGAGCAATTCTGCTGACATCAGTTTAGCATTTTTACTTAAGTGGGCAATTTCTGGACAACACGATGAGTTTTAAAACTACATTCAAGTTTTATCTATCACCTAATCTGGGACTGTCCACATGCCAATCCAGCTCCATTATTAATGTACACTGATTATCCTATGCTGCTTTAGGGGGTTGCCAGTTATCTTGAGACAGTATAACAGCTCCTTGACTTCTATGTATACTGAAATTCCCATCAGTTTTCACACGCAACTTAAAAAAAAAAACCCAAACCCACCTGTAAATGTTACCAAAGTAACCTTCTGATACAGGGGCAAAATCCTGCCATTAATCATTAAGCCTCTGTCCTGCTTCACTGAAGTAAAGCAAGCTTAAACATATTTGCAGTTGTGGCATCTTACTTATCCATGACACTTAGATGTGACTATTACCTTAAGACCTAATGGAACAGTTATTCAATATTGCTAATATTACTTTTTAGTAATCACACAGAGGTCACGCAATAACCACTGGATCCTAGGCAAGGTATAACACTAATACACTTCAAAATTCTCAAGACTAACATCAGCCTAATTCAAGAAATTATTTGAACTAAAAATCTCACAACTACAGTCTGATCTCCTTCGCCGGTTAGTACTGCTAAAAGGTGAATGCATCAAAAAAGCTCACCTGAGATAAATCAATGAAATGATTTGCTTCAGCCATCACTTTTACACGGAAGTTTGTACCATCATCAGGACTCAAGGCATAACAGAACACCTAGAATATGAGGCACCAAAAGTTGAGTATCTGCAACAACTTCCCAACAGAATAACTTCACTATAAAACATACAGTATTGCAATTTTAAAGTAAATCTATTTTCATACAAATGATATTATATTTATTTGTGTGGCATTTACGAGTTGAGAAAGAAGACCAAAAAAGGCAGGGGCGGGGGGGGGAGACGCCAGGTGGCACTGGGCATTTGACATATTTGCAGGAGGCCCCAGTTCTACGTAGTTCTGGTGCTACAGTATGGCACTGCAGCTTGCACAGACATATATACAATGTTCTCATTAGTGCAAGGTAAAATAATTTTAACAAATGGATTTGCATAAGCATTAAATTATCTAAGAACATCTCTTACAAGACACCTTTGTAATTAGTGAGAATCATAATTACAATTCAGGTCAAACAAAAAAGCTAAGCCTTGGGGAAGCTTTTTAACAGGTTCTTTAAACAGTGACTAGTTCTCCAATTAAGAAACTGCAAACGTACCTGAGAAACTCAAGGTTGACAGGTTATGTAAACAGGTATCTTTAGCTAATCTAGCACATATAAACACAGACCAACCAGCCAATATGTAGAGAATTTATTATCTTGCAGGGCAAAAGCATGGTTTTTGTAAAATAACAGATAACTTCTATTTAGTATTTACATTAAGCTGTAGAGCTTCATAAGCTGAGAACAAGAAAGACTGTCCTTTGTCTTGAGCTGATTCAAGGTTAAATGGTATATTCTCCCCACAGCCCATGTACTCAGACCACCAAATTAATTGTTTCATTAATAAACCTGCTTCACAATCACACTGCTGGTAACAATTCAAGCATGCAGCTTTGCTACAAAGATTTCACACTACAAAGACTTCATGACCAGGAAAAAAAGCCCAAAACCAAATCAAACAAAAAAACCTAATAAAAAACACTTTTCCAAGAAGGAAAGACTTACAACCCTTTACAAAGGCAAGCAAATTCTCATGTCTTGGAACACAGGAGCTCAAAACCAAGGCAATTTAAACAAGTCATGAGGCAACCAACGTAACTGGAAATTAGTTCTATTTACGGGGGGTGGGGGGGAGGGTGGGAAACAAGCCAGATACGTATCTCTAAATAAGAAGTAACCAGGCAGTACTACCTTGATGTTGAAACACATCTACTGGAAGAACAGCAGCTGAAGCTTAACGTTTTTCCATAGGCCACAAAGTCTACCTACAGTAATTCTAAGGACAGGTATCTAATTAGCCTACCTGCTAAGTAACACTTCATATTTGTAAAGGAGGATGACTCAGGCTGGAGAACTCTTCAACTCATTAAAACAAAACAAAAAAAAAGCCCACTAACCAAAACCAAACAAATCTAGAAATGAAAATTTGCCCTTCTCTAGTTCACCTGCCTACAACAAGAAAAAGAAAGTGCAAGTTACAGCCGTACCTAGAGCTTTAACCACGTCATTTATATTTTTACCTCAAATTTGTCCGAGTTATGCATGCCTGGGATTGACTGCATTAGGTGTGAGGTTGGATGGTTTCCAAAATCAGAGCTCACATAGCCAATACGAAGTCGACCTTCACTGGCCTTCAAATCCTTGGGATGCTCATATGGTGGCTTGTGAAGAACATTAATCTGTCAAGAAAATATATGCAACTGTTTATAAACTTAGGAAGCAAAACCAAATGCCAAACAGAGAGACAAAAAACCCCCATGAGTTTGTAGAATTAGCCTTATCCCACATTCAAGTAAGTGGTCTGTGGGCATCTGTTGCTTCAAATCTGCAATATGCGTATTCCATTGGAGCCACGTATAATGTTCCAAAACTGTGTTACAAGATGTCACATGCCTACATTCACCCTAATAAAGACAGATATCACTACTGCAAGTTGACACTTCTGCTTTTCTACTGGTTTATTTTTTAAGTATTCCACCCTTGGTTATTAAATATACTGACACCACACCACTAGGATCATGAAGTTCTCAAACTACAAGCCACTTGTGACAAGAACAGTACCTCTGTGAAGCATCACAGCATGCTTTCTGTTCTTCTGCTCACCATCTTCCCCAGATATCAGCTTGTAGCCACTATCACTGACAGGATTACCAGGCTATTAAGACAAGCTAGTTTGAAAGCTAAGTGTTATCTTCTGAAGTTTGAGATCTTTACATCAGCTAACCAGATCCTTCCACTGGCTAACAGCGTATTTTCAATTATAATTGGCAACGTGCTGAAGCAGTCAATCTCAACATTCACAAGCGTCAACAGATATGACTCTCTGGTTGATAAGAAAAAGAAGTTGCATCAAATTTTAGTTAAAGAATTTGCCATCAATTCCAACTGCACTCTTGGCAGCTTGAGGTGTTGTGCAGTCTCATGGAAATTGCACACAGTTAAATAACTACAGCAGAAGGTATGTTTTTGGGATTATGTATTCTACTATACACAAAGTACTCCAAAACAGAATCAGAACAAATACTCAAGTACTTCCTACTGTGATGCATCACCCCTGTAACGTTGCTGCTGTCACCACTAAAGCAAGTACGGTTGGAAATTCCAGAGCCAAGCACAAAGCTCACACATTCCAGCAAGGATTCACTATAGGCAAGACCAGGTACCAAGCACCACAGATGCTGGAAAGGACTAGATTTTCAGAAACACTATCACACAGCTGCCTGGATCTGCTTTACTGTCAGGAAAGAATAATTTACTCACTCTGCTTTTCTAAAATGCCCCTTGCATGTACTTTGAGTAACACCACATCCTCTCTCTCTCTCTCTGCAGGTCAGTGACTCAGAAACATTAAAAAGGCTAACGTCAACTATATGAGTATTAGACTTTCAGTAGGAACAGGCAAAACCACGGAGTATGTCAATCACAACTGGCCTGTATAAAGCTTCCTACCTTGTCCAAACACAGATTTCCATGTCTCTCAGCAATAGCCTTCCTAAAACTGTGAGAAAGGGGATACAGCATGCTATGATGCGGGTGGACAGAAGGCAGTCTGTTTTTCTCCAGCTGATCAGCTACAATGCTAACCAGCTTCTTCATTCTATCATCATAGTCTGTCCAGTCACAGACAATCTAGAAAAAGGAAAAATTAAAATATCAGGACAACAGCTTCCTTTGATCTGTATCAGGTATTTCACAAGTTGAGTGTAATGCTTCTTCCAAAAATGGAAGAGAGAACTTCAGTAATTATTGTTCATAAAATCATAGAGTAGTTTGGGTCAAAAAGGACCTTCAAAGGCCATCCAGTCCAGCCCCCGCTGCAGGACATCTCCAACCAGACCAGGTTGCTCAGAGCCCCGTCCAACCTGGCCTTGAATGTTTCCAGGGACGGGGTATCTCCCTCTCTGGGCAACCTGTGCCAGTGTTCCACCACTCCCAGCATAAAAAAAATTTTCCTAATGTCCAATCTGAATCTATCTCCCTCTATTTTTAAAATCATTACCACTCGTCCTATTGAAACAGGCCCTACTAAAGGAGCCCTGTCTTTCCTGCAGGCCCCCTTTAGGTATTGGAAAGCCACTATAAGGTCTCTCCGGAGCCTCCTCTTCTCCAGGCTGAACAGCCCCAACTCTCTCAGCCTGTCCTCATAGGAGAGGTGCTGCAGCCCTCTGATCATCTTCGTGGCCCTCCTCTGGACCCTCTCCAACTGGTCCATGTCCTTCTTATATTGGGGCTCCAGAACTGGATGCAGTACTCCAGGTGGGGTCTCACCAGAGTGGAGTAGATGGGCAGAATCACCTCCCTGGACCTGCTGGCCATGCTCCTTTTGATGCAGCCCCAGATGCTGCTGGCTTTCTGGGCTGCAAGCGCACACAGTCGGCTCATGTTGAGCTTCTCATCCAATAGCAAACCCAAGTCCTTCTCCTGAGGGCTGCTCTTGATCCATTCTCTGTCCAGCCTGTATTTGTGCCTGGGATTGACTCTATTATCTTATCTTCTGATTTAAGACTTAGGTCTACTCTTCACATTTAAATTTGTGATTGGTTGAGGTAATCAAGCTTAGCATTTGCTGCAGAGGAATCTTAGCAATCAAAGCCTTCTCTTCCTCACCTGCAAACAGTGAGCCAAGTTGCAGTAGGCATCTGGGAAATCAGGTTTCAGTTTCAGAGCAGTGCGGTAAGAGGCAATGGCTTCTGGTATATTCCCTGAATCCTGCAAATGGAACACAGAAATGAGTCAGCAGATAAATATATACTCAGGGCAAGTACTCACGGTGCCCCATCATACTCTTCACAGTGAATCATTCACACGTGCTACCTTATGAATAGAGGCCAGGTTGCTGTGGGCATCAGCAAAAGCTGGGTTTATCTGAATGGCACGGGTGTAGCACTGTAGAGCTCCTTGAACATCCTGCATCTCCTTCAAAGTATTTCCCATATTAGAATAAGCATCTGCAAATGTGGGGCTGATTCTGTGAAACAAAGATAATGTATGTAATGAACAATAAAAGCTCTTCAGTCAATGAGAAACCATAGCCATACTCGAACCTTGTGGTTCGCTAAGTAACAATCTGAATTAAAATACGCTAGTGTAACTCACTTTCTGTACAAATCTATGGCATTTTTCCTGTTATGAAAGGCTGGGACTATTACAGAGAGTATCCATTTACCTAATAGCCTCTTTGTAATGCATCAGAGCTTCCTGTAACTTTCCTTGCTGTTGCAGAACACTTGCTAAATTTGAATGCGCAGCAGCAAACTCTGGAAACACCTGAAGAAAAAGAAGCGGAATCTGTCTCTCAAATGCCCCAAGAAGGCTGTGTATATATATTAAAAAAAAACAAAACAAAACCAAAACAACTCATGTATTTCTTACTCTTCTTTTCATGAGACTCAGGTGTCATGTTCCTCCACTTATGATCGAAGAGGGAAAAAAACGTATGTCATATTACACATTCCCAACTTTAATTCCCCACCTCTCCCTCACCACATTCAACTGTACCTCAAGAGCCTTCCGATAAAGACGGACAGCTTCCTCAATATTCCCCTGTTCCCGTTTGATGTTTGCTAGATTGTTGAGAGAATCTGCATGAGTGGGACAAAGTCGAAGAGCTGTATTATAGCACTCTTCTGCTTCTACCACCTTCAAAAAAAAGGGCTATTGTTAGTATGGTAATATTTGCTGTAACAGCACTGTTTATGAGAAGTCATTATAAAATCACTTTTAACAGTTTCAAGGTGGAGATTTCCTGAATGATTCCTCCTTATGATTAACTGAGGATAACATCCCATCTTACTAAAGTTGGTGACATCTAATGTCTAAGATAAACATTCTCTGTATTTTAAAAAATTTCAATAAGGGAAAAAAAAAGTACTCCTTACACTGCCTTTCTCCTTCAAAGCATTGGCCAAGTTACAATAGGCATCAGGGAAGTGGGGTTGTAGTTCAATAGCCCTCCTGTAGGTGTCTATTGCTAGGTCTATTAGTCCTTGCTCATAATACACACAGGCAAGGTTGCCATGCACAACTGCGTGATTTGGACTCAAACTCAAGGCTCGTAAATAAGCCGCCACAGCTCTGTAACAAGAAAAAGAAGAAATCATCCACAGAGCAGCAATTACATTTACCTTGGTCATAAAAACCATACATAACCCCCCCCCCCCACTAGACTTCAAAGGATACGTACTATTAATACACACAAACCTGTCCTGTAAGATGTTACTGAAAATACAGAAGAGTATTGCCCGAATTAAAAGCCCAATCAAGGGATGAATTATTATTATTCTTGTTATTTTAAAGGTATGCTCAATTCTGTAATGACTAGAATAATTTTGTAAAACAGGAATGTTTTCCTCCCACGTGATGCTGTATAGAGATCAGGTAAGTTTTCTGGAAAAAAGTAAAGCTTTCATCTACTTTATTTTAAAACATTCGTCATGACCAGGATAAGCATGAGACCTTTGCTCCATTTTTTTCCCCAGCTTATTATTCAATTGTACAAAATAAATAGTACCATTATTACATAACTTTATTCTCTCCGCTAACATTGGTATCATGCTTTACTTACAACTTGACTTTGTTCAAAAGTGAAATCTTTAATGATATGCTCCTACAGCACTATATAAATGACTGATATATTCAAATCCAATTTCTAGAAAAATCACAACAGTATACACAGGAAGTAAATTCTCAAAAAGGTGATGTAAAGTCTAAAATTATGAGGAAAACACACCCGTTTGTCCCATTAATTTGTGATTAAAACAGAAATCAGAGTGACTTAGACTGTGTGCAACTAGTTAGAATAACTAACCTGTTTCCTGCAAGCTTTTATTAAATTTGCAGCCACAAACCATAGCTACCAGAAATTATAACTGAATTAACAGATGCAATACAGTACACTGCATATAAACACCACAGCCTAGATCTTATTCCAGAAACAAAAGATTCACGTATCAGATCAGAGGTCTCAAAACAAGTTAGTTCAAAAAGACAGCAACAGTACTGCAACTCCACACAGTAACATGATGCCAACACGTAAGAGATACAGAATATTAAATCAGACACTTAGCTGAATTTCAGCATTTCACAGAAGTACCATTTTAGAAGCGACACACTTGTAGGTCATGTCCTGAATCACATAATGAAAATAGAGAACTCAAGGGTTCATGCCTTTCTCAGACATCTTATCCTTCACCCGTCCCCAGCCTTAATTTCAAATCTATTTCCATCACTATCTTCAGAAACTCTCATTTTTAACATTAAACACAGGAAAGTAACACAAATGAATGCATTCCACAGGAATTTTGTTTTTATTCCAGTAACCTGCTCTGTATGCATTTCAAAGCTATTTGCCTGCTTAGCTTACAGTAGGCAAAGTCTTTGCTACACTGTCCAGAGATTTTACATCAGGAATCTAATCTGTATCTTGACAGATCTAACAGGCCACTGACAGACCTACAGTACTTATCAGCTTACCTGTCAAATATCCTTGCCTCCTTCAGGACATTTCCCAGATTGATGTAAGCATCCAAAAAATTTGGGTCAAGTGTTACAGCCTGAAAATATTTTTAAGTAACAGTTTTGAGCATTAACACAAAAAACATTCTCTGTGAAACCTAGTTGTATTTTTTTTGGTGGGTTGTTCTTTTTAAATTTGACAAACTCAACCTGTAAGCATCTAAGACTTTTATCAATAACTTAGGGAGGAAGGAAAACTTAAGTTATATAAATCAATCACAGAGCATCAAAGCTATCTATCTGTACAAATGATAGTACACATTACATTCAAATTTATTAATTCGTTCATCTAGTCAGTTGCAACTACTACAGAATAAAATGTTAAATGTTTATCTCACATTAGGCTGAACATACTTAATACTTCTGCCTACCCATGCTAAGCTGCCTTTGTTTTTAGGGGAAAAAAAAACCCTAAAAAAAAACCTGATCCATATCCTTTATCTACTGCAACAGCATTTTAAAACTTTAGCAGCCCAGGAAAACAGGGGCAGCTTCAGAACAGTGAGAAAAGAGAAAATGCACCATATGGGTGTAGAGAAAATTCAGTAAACTTTTAATTAAATGAAAACATTTTAACTCCCTTCAAAACTAATAAAATGCAAAAAACTTAAGAACAAATAAAGTTACAGAATATGCAGAATAAGCTACATGTATTTTATAGGCCACATTCTTAGTGTCTTTCTCATGGAAACTATTATTTACAAATTAAAATCTATCACTAACTAGACACAGATCCAAAAAAAAAAATACTGAGCAGTTAAAACTTTTTTTTTTCAGATCTTAAGTCATAAATATAATGAAAAATCTGTCCACCACATCTTAAATCCAGTTTTAAGTCATTTCAGAAACTTAAGAGATTAGTATAAATTGAACTAAGATAACTAGATACTAACTAGAAAGTATCAGACAACTAGTAAATGACACCAATCTAGAGAAGTCTGAAACAACAGTGGTGGAAAATAATCCTGGAGAAGAGGAATTAGTGTGTCACTTGAAACTGTTCTCCTCAGTTACTCAAAGGACAGTAATATTCAAAACAAAATCACAATGAAAAATTATTTTAAGCACAAAGTTGTTCCTCCCTCTCACACACAAAACATGCAAAATATTATTCCCATCAAAGTAAGATTTTAAAAACATTTATTCTGGAAAAGGACTGTAAAACAACTTAATTAGTTTTCTTATATTTGATATGTGTGTGAAGTCCTTCCAGCAATTCTAAATATCTCTCTCTAGTGGCATACAGGCCATCTGAAACATCAGGAAGTGAAAAAACCTATTAACATAGGATGTTAACTAACAGGATCGTAAGTTCTCTGCTGATCAAAATATTTATATCACCTACAAGCAGACAACTGCATGTACATTAAAAACTAGCGGTGAAAATGACTGGCTTAGTTACCTTTTCAAAGTGATGAATTGCAAGCCAAATTTCTCCTTGGGCATTGAAAACACAGCCAAGATTACTCCAAGCCACTGCAAAGTTTGGTTGAGTCTCAATTGCTTTTAAGTAACAGGCCTTGGAACAGTTAAAGAAGAGAGATACAAGGGAAGGGGAATATTTGTAAAAAGAAAAAAAAAATAAGAAAAAAGTAATTGTTAGTATGCTTTCTCTAACCAGCCAAAAGTGACCCTGCAGTATAGGCTAGCTTGCGCCAAAACTAATGCGCTGCAAACTGTTGTTGATCCTGCGCCAGCGCAAACCAAAACCCAGGTGCAAGCCCACCATTTTTCAGTTATGCTGATAACAAATTAACATGCCTTTAGACACCAGGTCACCACTGAAATCATCTTAGAAGTAACTCAAGTAGTTCAATGGAAATACCTGCCACCCTTAAGTGCACAAAAACCCAAAAAATTACTGCATAAAAACAACTTCACTGTGACATAAAATTATTAAACTGTGAAATATCCCAAAACAGATAGAAATTACTAAAGAAAATCAGAAAAACTATGGAAAAAGATGAAGCCATTATCCAGTTTTAATTGTCCTTGGCAAGTGAGATGACACACCCCATCTTTATCTTGCTTCCCAGTTTCTTCAAATACATTCAATCATCTGCAGCTTCAAAACCTCAAATGACAGGATTGCATGAAGGTTTAGGTCCCTGTAATGCAAGCGCAAGAAATCGCTGCGCATCCTAAACAGCACGGCGCCACGCTATCGCTGCAAACTGCTTTGCTATATTGATTGCCCCTATGTCCAGTGAACGGCCAACCAGAATCATTAATCTACCAGACAGGCCCATAGAGAAACTTGCATATTAAATTTGATGTCTGGACTCTAAATGTGTTACAATCCAATTTCATCCAAAAGGCTACAGCCTTGAGCTTGGGCAGTCACCCAATCAGAGATTAATCATCTAGTCAACCGTTCACGAGGGCTTAATCGCACGCAACGCGCGTTACCGCTGCGCAGCCTTTGCGCTACTGCAGGATCACAGCGCATCATCAGAAGAGCAGAACGCTGCAATCCAAACAAAGAAGAAAAAAGGAAAAAAATGAACAACCAGAAGAGTTAGAAGCTTTTACTATTAACTATCTCCAATTATTTCTTTAAAAAATATTTTAATTTACTTTTACTTTATTTCTTTGAAAGAATTTGTGGCTACTAGTATAAAATATTCTTACATTACTTGCTTGTAATTAAATATTTTAAGCTGTTTCTGAAGCCACAAGACAGAAGATTCAGGCATGGAGGCAAATGGTTTTGCTGTGGCAGTTACAAACCCGTTACCATATTTCTCATCATGTGACTTTTCGGTGCGTTCCTTGCTGGAAGAGGAGGAGGAGGTGTGTGTCTGCCCTAGATCCAGGCCTCGAGCTCCCTTCAGCGAGGCACCTTACGCATGGAATAGGAGGTTTCACCCACCTGAAACCTTCTAAATACAATATCAGTGGTGAAAAACCAAAAACAAGAGAGAAAATAAAACAAGATCATTAGTAAGAGTTCAACAAAGCAATTGCATTTTTTGGATATGTCTTAACACATGGGAATGAGGACAATCTGTCTGTAACAAGGGAGACATGCAAAAGGGAGAGGGTTAATCAGGGCAATTGCATACAGCAGGGACTTTTTTTTTTTTTTTTTTGGAAGAAAGGCTCTGAAATATCTACAAATAAATTAAATTTTAGTTCAAACTGTAAGGAATCTGCTGGCTTGATCTTTCGAATGGACTGATAACCAAAGAAACACATTGCAGTTTACTCAAGATGTTTTTCCTCATTTATTAAGTTCTCACAAAACGGAATAACACTTTCAAACTAGGTGTCTCCAGAGCTCTGAAACAAAGAAGTCAGCAACCTAAGGCAGGCGCAGTGTCTTGGCCTATACCAGTCACACTAAAGCTGCAGTGAAGTGCAATTCATGTTAGCTGTCCGCTTGGTGGGCTGAGAACCAAGTGTCTCAAAGACTGCTCAAACTCTAAATATTGCTATTTTCAACTTGGATCTGACAAAATCAATTAGGCTGCCCTAGGATGGTAAGCACATCCAAGTTGTCAAGAGAAATTAAAAAAAAAACAAAAACAAACAAACAAACAAAAAAAACCCCCCAAACTTTGAACCTACACTCCCATTACCCCATAAAGATCATAACCCTCCCCAAACGGTGCTGCAGCCAAACAGACAGCTACGCTGTTCATACACTCCACTTCTTAGCATGCGCGTGGGGCTTGGAGTGACAGATGTGGAGTTCAGAGTGTTTCTGATTTCTCCACACTCCTCACCCCGGCAGCGCGGACGCGTAAGGTGGCTTGTAACAAGACAATTTCTTTGTGCAATCCAAGTTTTAACATGCCAAGAATTTTAAACTCATCTTGGTGTTCGAATTCTCAGTTTAGGAAACACAAGACTGCTAGAAGCCACCTTTCCACTATAGCAAGTTTTCTTTTGATCAGTTCATTTCCCAAACAAACCAGCTTTGTCCTTCTGATTTCTTTATTTTGGGGAGGGGAGAGGGAATACATGAAGAAAAGATATTCAGGAGGTTCGCATACTGCAGCTATTCATCATTTACTAGCCTTTCTTCCACTATCAAGGGAAGGGAAAAGTTAAAAAGAATAAAAATCTTCAAAAGCCAATATTACAAGGTAACATTTGGATAAGTTTCTTCTCCACTTACAAGCCACAAAGGACTTTAGAAGAGCAGTATTTTCAATAGCACCTGCATCGTACAGGGATCTTGAGCTAACCACAGGCTCTCTGCTTGGCACCAGCAGGCAAGCCTCAGATTTGAAGGACTGTTACTTATTTCCAGATAAGAGCATGATGGAGTCCCTGCCCAATACTTCAGAATGGTATCAGATAGTCTGGTTCAACAGAAAGGCTTGGTAATGTTCCACTTCTTGACTTAAACCAACTTTTAAACATGGACATGCCATATCTTGCCCTGCAACTACTCTGGGGTGTTTTCAGTGCCGTCAGTTTTCAGCGGTTTCTCAGACTGTCTGTAGATCAACGCAGATTTGAAGACTTGGTGCAAAGTTCAAGTTTTCAAAACACTGACGTTTACATGTATTCTACCCAACACCTACCTTGGCTTCTTCCAAGCGACCCAGGGCTTTGAGCAGGTTCCCCAGGTCACTACGAACACAGTACAAGTCCTGAAAAATCAAAGTCACATTATCAGCTTCAGGACTTCAGACACCCTAAATATATTCACAGTGAACTTGCAAATGAACACCCCCAGCTTATTTTAAATTCTTAATAAATACATCACAAACGTAAATTATTTTTCTTAACCTAACGTTACAGCCAACACAATTATTTTAGTACTGTAAAAATATAACCATAAAAAAGTAAAAAACTAACTTTTCATACAATTCCTCTTTACAGAGAAATACAAAAGAAAACTGAAAACAAATGTCTCATCCACAAGCAGCTTAAGTTCTTTTGCCATTTTGAAGCCTCCTTACCCCATTTTTTTTTTTAAAGCATGACTGCAAAACTGTATTCTTAAGTTACCCCATTGCCATTATGGCTTTTAAATAGATTCTATATAGTGATTTTACCTCCTGTACCCCCAAAGCAGTTTTTCTCCCTCTTTTTTCCCACTAATCTATCCACTTTCAACAGTCTTGCCGCATGTTCTTCCATTTGTAACCACAGCACAGGCTGCAACAGCATTATCTACCAGTAAAGATCATAGACAATGGGGACATTTTTGTCAACACTAACAAATTAAGTTACCAACCTAAACAGAACTCAACTCCTGTAAGAAAACATCATTTTACAGTATTTCTAACCAGTGCATAGCCTCCACTAGACACATCACTTAGCATCTTAAGTCAGACAAGTTCACCTAGGCTGAAGAACACAGCAAAATAACATCCAGCTCTTGTTGGACTGGGTTTGTACTTGCTTTCCCAAAGGAAAAAGGATATATGCACACCAGACCAATGCTGCATTTAAAGTATTTTTTGACAAAACGCATGAGAAAATAGCAAGCAGATACCTTCATCATGGTAAGTAGTACTACACAAATAGAGTAAAATGCAAAATAAACAGAAGACAGCAGTCTAATATACTGTTTACTAAAAATGTAAATTCAAAACAGTCACAACGAAAAATTTAAACACGAGATCTATTTTATAGGAGTCACTTATAGACAATCAGTTTCAGCCTATAAAACATAAAAATGATGCTTCTATAAACCAGTCCACAGTGAAAAACTAACCAAAGCAACTCTAATCACCACGAAATTTCTGACTTTGTGATAAAGTAATACCTGACGATTTTTCAAAATCTCACATTCAAGTCTAAGCAGTGATTCTCTCCCTGTAATAATACTGCCTTAAAGCATACAAAGCTAAGTACGAAGTTATGCACGAAAACTGACTTTGTTCGGGGGGAAGCCACAAACAAATTTCAATTCCTTGCATTCCTGTTATCTCAACAATCCAGATTAAGTACCAGCATCCCTTTGTTATATTGCAATATAAAACTTTTTTGTGACAGGAAGTCTTTCAAAGACCCTTAAGAGAAGTATTAAGTTTATAGTGCACAAGTGAGAGGGAAGGATTATCACTTGCTGGTTCTTTTAAACCTGTTATTTGTGTGTCCTGGGACAGTAGTAAAGTATGGAGTTCTTCTACAAAATAAAGTGTTACTTACAGGGTTGTACTGAAGGGCAGATACATATGCCTGTACTGCTCCTTCCATATCACCTGCAGCTACCAGCGCAGCAGCCAAATTAATATACCCATCAATGAAATCTGGTTTGAGGCGTAGTGCATGTCTATAATGCTCAATTGCTTCCTGAAGCTGTCCACGTTCCTTGTACACATTGCCTAGATTCGAGTAGGCCTCGGCCAACAGTGGATTCTGTTTAATAGCCAAAGTGCTGAAGTGAGCAGACCTGGAGAAAATTAGACAAGTTAGCAAAACAAAAACAACCCCCGAAAAACCCCAAAACCACCACCATCCTTGACTTTCAGTATTTACCTGTTTACCTAGTTACTTAATGAACATTGATGCTTAAGTGAGCCAAACATACAGCCAACATATCTGGACTTATAAAGCTGTCTTGTACATTTAGCTTCTCCTAGCTTAAACTGTCATCTCCCCTGTTTTAAATTCTACTAAAGACAGACAAGTCTCATTTACGATCAGTAGGGTTCAAGTCATCTCACCAAATGTGAACTCAATGCACTTGAGAAAAGACCACAGAAATCCTGTGAAGCCTCTTCCAACATTAGTATGCTTTAAGCAATGTTCCACTCGACACGCCTTCCAAGAAGCAGGACACAGCTGACAGATGTAGATGTAAAATTCTGTTGTATCTGCCCCCATTTTATCCCATATCTGAACTATTATTACAACTTCATTCAGGAGCCTGTATGAAATAAATCTCGGTCAAAAGTTCTTACTTCCTTCACCAGCACATGCAGATCTACAGCTAGAAGTAAACTTCAAAATGCTTGAGGCACAGAAAGCAAGATCAGGAACAGGCAAGCACAAATAATATAGAGGCATCTTTCAGATGACAAAAATCCTTAACTAATCGTGCTATTTCGCAGCAAACAATCAGTCTTACAACTTAAAGAAAACAAAACCACAAACCTCCACACTGCAAATAGAATAAACAAAAGCCTTTGTTTACACATGTAAATACCTCCAGTACACACAAGTAGCTGACACTTCAATGTTAATGTATACAATATTAAAATAATATGAGAATAATTGTAAGATCTGTTGTTTGTTGTAAAGCCAGCAACTCTCATTTGTATTTCTCTTACCCTAACAAAATTCAACAACGAAGAACATTATTTTTGACCAGTCCTTACTGCTGCCATGAAGTTACTCAGTATTTGTGCTCAGTGATAAAAAAACAGTAATCAATGTCAGAACAGAACTTTTGTCAGCTACACTCAGTCCTATCAGAGGTGCAAACTATGAAGAAAATTTGACAGAACACCTCAAGTCTCCTACCTGTCCAATCTGCGACACTGGAAGTGAATGGACGATAGTAATAAAAGCACACCAGTATTATCAGGCTCTTGTCTCCAAAGCTGCATGCAGTGTCTCTCTGCTGCTTCAAAGTCTCCTGCCTGATACTCACGATGAGCCAACTCCGCTAACCCTTGGAAGGAAAGCATACGTTTCGTTGGTTCTGGAGAATCACCAAAACATTTAAGGGGGGAAAACAAAAAGTTAGATAATGGGAACAAAACAAAAAACAAAACAAAACAATGTGGAAAAAAAAAAGTGTACACAACTGAAGGATGAAAATGTTTGAAATTACATAAAACACTGCAGCATGTTGCACTTTGAACTCTCAGATCTTCATGCCCCAATCTAGTAGTATGGTGTTTCTAACATTATCTAAACAAGTCCATGACTTCATCAGCTAATAATAGGAAATATGTAAACTAAAATGACTGTGAATATTTTTAAGTCAATAATTTTCTAGGAATTAACCTAAAATATATTTAAAGAGATTTTCAACATGATACTGTAGTTCAGCTCATAACAGAAGTGCTGCTAACAGAACAATGGCACTCCTCACCCAAGACTGTAAATCTTACACTTTGTAGTATTAAAAACAAGGTCTAAAAACTTAATAGTGAAATGAACGACAGCAGACAAAGACTTCAAAGCACTTGAACAAAAGAAAGTTTTGCTGTGCCAGTAGTGAAAGTCCTTTTTTTTTTAAATAAAAAAAAAAGCACAATGTGTTACATTCCTTGAATCCTCTACACTCCTACATTCTCTACAATGAGTAAAAATTCCCTTATAGGAAAAAAAATGGCCTTGGAACAATATCTGATGAGACACAAAGATGCACTTCAGTAATTACACAACTGGCCTACAGAAGGAACCACTAAACAGCGTACAGGAAAGGAGTTACTGCTTCTGGAAGCTTAGCTGGAATGGGAGTGACAAAATGGTTTTAGTATTTAAGTTAGTTTAGTATTTAAGTTGTGGAGATCAAAATACTTCAGTAAAATACTATATCTTTAAGACAAAACAACCTTAAGTGTGAAAAGGAAATAAAATTTCTTACAAATCATAGTTCTGTGTCAAAATACAGACAAACGCAGGTTGGAAAAAAAAACCACAACCATTCATCCCAGAAGGAAGTGTTGGTCTTCAAATTCTGCCTTTATACCAAAGACTCATACTATTAAAATGTTTGATTACTGCAAGTATCTTACTTTTCCTCCTGAGGTCCAGCATTTCCAGTATTCTGCAGCCACTTAATTCCATTCATTAAGCACTTCCCACCTGGACCTACAGAGTTTTAAAATTTTGAATGTAACTGAAATAGATAAATCCTTCTCAATACAAGGAAGCACCTCAATGTCCGAGTAGACATATTTTTGCAGTTAGGTACTACAAAAATCCTGAGATGCTTTAATTCCTTTGTGAAAACTTTAAAGATAGTAAAACAATCACAAAGAGATTAGGTACAGAGTTACTATCTAGTGTTTATTTTATGAAATTGGGATTGATGTAGATTATTTAAATTATTTTCAAAATTGCTTTTCTAGCACTAGCGGGTTCTAAAGATAAGATTTCAAACGTTACATGATACAACGAAAGTTGTTTTTCCAGCTAGTATATTGTCTCTTTCAGTGCTAAAACCCTTACCTGTTTCACAGTAAGTTGGAACTACCAAAGCTACTTGCTTTCGGATACTTGACAAATTACTAACCAAATATCTTCATCTAGATTAGATTCCTATCTTCTAGGAGCCTAGCTTAATAATTTTCCAAACCTCAACTAAAAAAAAAAGTGAACTTTAGTATTGCCTACTGGCAATAACAGTTACAATTGTTATTCAACACGAGAATGACAGCACCATTTACGAAAGCCCAAGGTACTGACAGTAATAATGATACTGGAGTACCTACATGCTGTTCCTCACTCCCTCCCTTCTGCCATTAACAGCCACACAGGTTTAGCGCCTCTGGTAGTTGGTGTATTTTCAAGTTCTGCTGATGGCACAAACATAGGGAAGCTGGACAGAGGAAGAGCGTGTCCCATGGACCTAACTGAATAATTTATTTTTCAAATAAATTTCAACAGTGTTACTAAATTTCAAAGCTAAAGTTAAAAAAAAAGTTTAGACTTAAATTCTTATGATCACTTGGAAAGAAGCTTCCAACTGTTACCTTAATGCTACATTTTGCATACGTAAGCAAAAAAGTGAAACTGAAGTTGCAACTCCCAGGACAAGAGATAAGGCAGAAATACTGCATTTAATACCTGGGAATAAGAATTGCTAATAAAAGCAACAAAAATAAGTGAAACACTAAAATTTTCTTTCATTTACTAAGTCTCTTCACAAAACAACCCCCTCCAGAATAGATAAAGCAAACCAATAAAATAGTGATCTACCTCCCAACAAGTATTTTAGCAATGATCTTTGAGAAGTTAATTGAAAAATAGGAAGTGGAGAGCTATATCACAAAGTTCAATAGAAATTTGTCTGAAAGAAAAGTTCTACAACACAAAGAATCCACAACACAGCCATCAATGGTTACTCACTGAATCAATTTTTAAATAAAATAATTGCAGTGAAGAGTCACACCCAGAAGAACCCCTTGTCAAGTCTTGCATACATGAATTTATGTACCTACGTTAATGTGCTACATGCTTTGACTATGACCTTGGAAAAGTCTAGCACATGCTACGATAAAGACCTTTCCTGAGACTTTTACAGAATACAAGCAAAATAAAAACCTGCACAGAACTACCACAAACGTACCCAAGACCATTTTTTTCCCCCAGAAATAACAACCTAAGCACTTACCATACGCTCATGCATAACCTTACGTTTAGATAAAATCTAGGCCTAGACAGAAGCAGGTGACACCTCCATCTGGGAGGTGGCAGTGACAAGGAGTACAAGACTCTCCCCAAGTATACACGGTTTTTTTTCACCTCCACAGATCAAGGTTGCAAGAGAATGCTGCAGCCTTGCTGCCTAGGCACGTGGTTCTAGCTGAGGAGCAACGAAATACGGTATTGCAGCACTTAGCCTCTCCATCTCCACCTCTCTATCGCTACCATCTCCCTTTACATCTCTATCTCTGCACTGCTACCCCATATTTCTTCATAGATCCTATTTTTTCCTCTTATTCTTCCCATACATTATTTCATTTTTTCATACTCTTCATTCCCTCTGGTTACAGAAACTCCCAAAAATCTGGAGAATAAAGCTGTGTTGTCCTTTCATCCTTTCAGTAAGCAAAATACTTATTTTTCTTGCTCTACAAGGAAAGGGAGATTTCTCTTCTCTCATCTGTCCCTCAAGACCTGGATCTATAAACTAGACGTAGGACAGGATCTTTCTTAGCTAGAGCACACCATCTTACTGTCCACAAAAGCGCTGTACATCTCGCCTATGCCACAGAAGACCTGGCTCCTCAAGCGCGGCGAGGGATCCTGGACCAGTCAACATACATTTTGGGTCAGATGTTTACCCTCCTTCGTCCTCTACAAAAATGCAGTCACCTGATCATCGGATAAACATAGCAATAAGAGGGCACCGCAGCAGGAACTAATCGCGCAGCGCTACTCCACCTTCAGCAGCGGCTCACAGGCTGTGGTCGGGCAGCATCGACAGGAGCCCGCCGAGAAACGAGCCCGAGCCTGCCCGCAGTCCGCAACAGCCCCGAGGCGAAGGGAAACAAGCACAAAGGCGACGGGGCACACGCCGAGAGCCACTGCCTCGCCCAGATCGCCGCTTCTAGAAAGTTCCACCGAGAGGGGGCTCGGCGGATAGGCAGCGCCGCGCTCGGGGCAAAACAGGTGCGGCCCTGGGGTCGCAGGCAACTGTGCGGCCCCGGGTGAGGGCAGCGCCTGAGCTCCGCAGGTCTGCGGCGCGGCTGGCCCCGGCGCACCCGTCCCCGGGCGGCAGGCCACGGTACCTGTGCTGTCAGCCACGTTTCCCACGGAGGTCGCCATCGGGAAAGGGCACCAGTGAGGTTCTGGTGCAGACAGCAGGAGGGCCGCGGGTGTGGAGAGGCCCACTCAGCTGAAGCGGGCGACGCAGGACTGAGCTGCCCACACTCCCAGCACGCTAAGGCGGCGGCTCCCGAAATGGCGGCGGCGGAAGCAGCAAAGTGTCGAATGGCTGCTGCCGGAACTAGCTTCACTAGCAAGTAGTCCAGCCGGAATCAGTCAGCAAGCCCGCACCGAGTCCTGTGCGGCGGACGGATTCCTACCGGAACTTCCTTCGTCTCCTTCCACCAAGTGCGCCCTCCAGCCGTGCGACTGAGCGCGAATCTACCTTTGTCAGCTCCCGTAGCCTTCCGCACAAACGCAATGGAACCGCGCGTGCGCAGTCGCGCTGCGTCGTGTCCGTATCCTCGTTCCTTGGCGCGTACAGCACATCCGGGTGCTAGCGGTGCGGGGCCTGGTAGGAGGGCGAGGGCAAGATGGGATTTTCTGGCCCGGCTCACAGCACCTACGCTCGCCGCGGAGCCACACCGGCGCGCGAAGGAACGGCACTGAAAGCAGCGCATCTTTCAACCGTCTCGAGTTTTATTGATACTAACTTGAGTTTCATTGACATTAACTCAGTAGGCAGTACAATAGAACTTCATACAGAACGCCAGGGTCTGCGTGTGCCTTCCAGGTGACTGAAAATGAGGAATCGCGGAACCTCCTGTGAATAATGAGCCTTCTTCAAGACTGAAATTAGCAAATTCTGATTTCTGGGACTAATTGCAACTTAAAAAAAAAAAAAACAGGGCAGCAGTATTCAAAGTAGTTAGGCAGTTACAAAACCAGTCTGGGGTAAGACTTCAGACACTGGTCATGCTGTGGTCCTAGAGAAAAACCTTCCCTTTATGAAATGAAAATTATTTTATAGTTGTTCATCAACAGCAGATGTTTTATTCTGAGCAAGGTTTTTTTTTCTGACAGGCAAGATCCAGGAGGCATCCAACAATTTATGAGAAATTACTTTACATCTAGAATGACTGAAGAACAAACCATACCAATCTTACCTGGATTCTGGAGCTACTGCAGGCTACAACAACCCAAAACTTTGCAGGACATGCTTGTCTAAAGTTTATTTTTCACCATCTACTCAGTCACATGTTTTATAACCAATTAAAATATTATATTTTTAAAAATCTACCTCTTGTTAACACAGTCCACACTACACTGTTCTTTATACCAAACTGGGACAAGAGGAATTCAGGAGCCAACAGTAGCCCAAGATGACCATCATCTCAGGAATGGCAGTTTATTCATCTGAGTCCAGGTCACTGTCTCCTGCAATGGAATGAAAGTCCTCGCTGTCGTCCTCATCCTCAGACAGATGGACCTGACTTAATACACTTGGCCCGCCGCGCTGCTGTTCTTCCTCTTCCTCCTCTTCTGAGATCTCATACCCTCCAATACTGCTGAAACTAGTATCTCTTGTATTGGATTTTGGGTCTGGTTCTTCATAGCTGCCATAACTAGAAGAAAAAAAATACTATACCATCATTTCAAATCAGCTGCTGATAACAATTCTATATTTAACTCCTCTAAAAGGTCCCTGGCTTTAAGTCCTTGTGGAACTCTCAGAACCAGTGTGCACTTCAATTCTGTCAATGGCCAGCTTTTCAAAGTAAAAAAAACAATTATCTTGAGGAAACAATTGTCTACTAGCATCCTCATCCCACTCTGATATACTCAGGGCAGGAAAAACACATCACTCCTACACCTTCCATTTGTCACCTTTACTGCAGACAGAAGGCCAGACAGCCCATTCTCATCTTCTCTAGCATTTTCTGTTGACTATTGTCAAGATACTGGGCTGGACCGATCATTTGCCTGACCCAGCATAGCTACCTGAACAATAATTTATTAGGCAAATATCAACAACAACATTAAGGGAGTGAATTCCACATGGAGAAAAAGAGCAGAGAATCTAATGCTAATACACTACAGAATGGCCAAAGAAGGAAGAGTGAATGCAAAAAAATAAAGCTGATACTGCTGTACTTGTCATTTTCTAATAATGGAACTCCTTCCAAAATTCAAAAATGTGCGTATTCTGTATTCCTATTCTTTTGGACTTCAACTAAGTAGCTTCCTTTCAGGTAAGGAATGCTTATTCTTAGAGAAGAAAAAAAAAAAAACAAACCAACAAAACCCATGAAATTAACCAGCTAAATCATCTTTTAACTTCAAAAGCATCTTGTAGTTTCTGAGACAAGCTATAAAAACCTTTATTTGTCCTGCTTCCAAAAACCACTATGTACAGGAAATCATCTAATTTACAAGAAAGAACAGGTTTTTTAAATTTAACTAGCATTTTTATTAGTGAAAATCTAACAGCAAAACCAAATTTCTGCTGACAAGAAGTAAATTGCAATTATGGTATTTATGGCTGCAACACTAAAAATGGTGACAAAATAAAAGAAAAAACATGAAAAAATATTCAGCTTTTTATGATAAATACTTTATAATAAGAATCTTTAAGAGAAGGGATTTTGTTTTGAAGAATTATTTTATCAAGATTCTCAGCTCTAATCACCTGATATTACTGTCCTCCATAACATGAGATGTCTCCCCACCATCTCCTTCGTAAGACATGCTTTCTTCATTGTCCATGCCCATTCGTGTGTTCTCTTGAAGAACATGAGGTTGTTTAGGTCTCACTGCACTGGGCTCTACATCTGAGTCACTGCCACTCTCACTCAGTTGGATAGCTGTGTAATAAACCAACATTTAGTCACAAATCAACAGGTTTGTTCTGTCAGTTACATAGCCATTGTCTTAGTTTAAAGGCTACAGTATTGACTGTAAGGAACGTATATAAAGGAACACATACAAAAGGTATACCTATGTCTCTACAAGGTAGCAGAATGGGTATTTAGGAGGTGATACCACTTATTGAGTGTTATTCAACAGCAATCTCATTACCGCCATTACTCAAAAAGGCCTTATTTGCTTGTCTACTCTGAATAATTCCCCCTTCTTCCCCCCTAATAATTTTCAGAAGCCATCACTAAATACCACTGCAAGCTTTTCTGCATGGCAGTTTTTTTAGTAAAACAAGAAAACAATCTGAAGAACCTTCAGATCCCTCTTCCAGTTCTTGGTAACATTGACCACACAGTTTCATATCTAAATAAATGTTTTGCTTTTCCTTAACTGCCCATTCCTGGCTCTGCACACCAAATCATAGTCCCAGTCTTATCAGAACCATTTGCAGTTTCACTCTATGAAATACAATTGACCACATCTTGTCTTAACTGTGCTTTCTTTTGCATCCATACTTATAGTACTCCTATTCCACTTTGTTTTCAGTTCATCCGGTTTTCTCATCTTGCCTCTTCCTTTTTGACTACCAGACCCCCTGGCCTGCATATCCCAATTATGCTCTACACTCTCTACTGCATGTTTTGTGATGGAAGCATGAAAAGACTAGCTGGGTTTGTGAACAACCAGTTTCTATTCAACCTTTTATAAAAAATGACACCTACATGAGAAAGGATTATCTCCCTCTTCATCACTCCCATCATCATCATCCTCTCCATCTGACATGAGCAAATCTTCATAGAGGACACTGGCCTGGGGCTGCTGGGCTGATCCTTCTTCATCAGCAAGGTCACCATCTGCATCTTCAACTTCCTAGGTCATACAGAACAGGGATAGTGAAGATCAAACAACATATAAACTACTGCTGCTATTTCCAGCATATGTGTTTTATTTATCACACTGTTCATTCTGAAGTATTCACTCATTTCATAATTTTAAAAATACATTTAAAAGTCCAGCTATTGCTACGAATACCACTGTCTTTCTGGGCAGCGGACACAACAGACAACCCTTATACTATGGAGACTTCTACCATGAGTATGCAAGTCAACATGTAGACTGTAGCTGGGATTTCTGTAAATATACTCACTGGGGCGGGAGTCTTAGGCTTCCCATCATCATCCTCATCAAAACCTTCAATATCTACGTCAGAGTCTTCCTCGCCCAGCCTACCTCGTCCCTGGCGCATCTGAATGGGAACAAAAGTAGCAATACCATTGAGGAAGGCACTATTGAACATAAACCAAAGGGCGTGATTGACTTCTGGACCACAATGATGGTTGCGGAAGTACAGGGCACGGGAAAGAAAAAAAATATATATATACGTATATCAGACTGAGAGCAAGGATCCTTTCTCTCTTTATTCCAAGATCAGAGAGAGCACACAGTCTCCACGCACTTTTATCCTAATGTGCTCATTCTTGAAAAGGGAATCTCCAGCCTTACAGCAGAGTTCTTTGTTTACTTAGTTATTTCTGGAAAATATCACTAGATCTTAAAAAGTGCTTATTTTCGCAAAATATTTTAAAAGTAGAGAGCAGCTTCCAACAAACCTTCTCCTGCTCTTCTCTCCTGTTCTTCCCTCAGTCACCATGACTCTGAAGTAGAGAGGACATGCAGATTCTGTCCCAAATACTATAAATCAAAAGTCTACACAAAGCTTGAAGACTTTCAAATCTAGAAGGCATTCTCAAAGCTACAGACAGCCAAAATACTACACAGAACTATTCATATTCAATCTCTGTTTGTCTGGATTGTTCAGAATAGCTCTCAGTAGTCTTTCTGGCACCACCTTCAGTCTTGTGGCCCTCCTCACCTTCTTCCTCCTCCTGGTAATTTATTTTCATGGTCATATTACTGCATCTCCTTCTGCTATTCCCTTTCCTCCAACATTTTTGTTTGTTTGTTTAATACAGAATAAAGACTAAGAAAAAAGAATATTCTGTGGTTACTGTATCAAGTTCATTTATAACTATTTAATACCTTTAACCTATCTGCTTCTTTTTTCTTTTACAACTACGAGATATCTACAGTGGCAACTATCTCTTCCTAGGTGTTTGTACAGCTTCTAATCATCACTGGATGTAACTGTAATAATCTAATTATCTTCCAGATCTGTAGAATATACTTCATCATCTCCCTATTCAAAATCAACAAGGGATTGCATATTAGCACTTTGTAGCATGAGTCACCAGGTTTCTACTCCCAGAAGTAGTGAAGCAAACAAATATCCAGCCTTAGGCAGATTCTTTTGCTGCTTTTGATTCTCTATTCTTTGTTTGCAGTATCTCGATTCCCAGTGCTCTTTAAATTTTGCCTTTTCCCTCAGAGCAGTCAAAATGAAGAAAATTGCATAACTTTTGAAATGGATTCCCTTCTCTGCTTGGGAAACCTGCTGATCTTTGTCCCCTGTTTCCTACAAAGTAATTGCCTCCTTTCAGTAATTTGCTTATACAACCCAACTCTCCAACCACATGAAAAAATGGAGGATTCTGACCTGAGTTTCTTGCTTCTCTGGGGTAGTGATGGGAATGTCCATAGCAGACAAATTGCTCTCATCTTGATAGACTGAAGCATCATGTGACATACTGAGGGAAGTGTTGGTATCATACAAATCAGGTGGCTAAAGTATATGTGGAAACAGGAGACATAACATTCTCAGGCACTGAACTAAGACTAGAACAGTATCTTGAGAGGCAAGACTGTGATTTCAGGACTAAATGCAAAATGCATTTACTGGCACGGTGTTTACATTATTAAACACTGTTTAATCAAAATAAGCTATTTATTATTAAAGAACAAACACGGTAAAATGCAACGGCTCACAACCTCAGGTTTGAAGTTTGCCAAATAGCAGATTTAAAAATAGAAGTCAGTGTTTCTATGCAGTGCAATCCTACATAGGCCAAAAATGGACTCCAAAAGGATTAGATAGATTTATAGAGAACAGGCCTCTCTGCAGCTCGTAAATACAAAGGTCCAGATGCAACACCAGTTTAAGGTGCCTGAACAGCCAATTGCCAGAAGCAGAGCAGCTTCACTGTAAGAATGATCACTGTACATTTGCATGCACTTACTGCCAGAGACAGAATACTTGATTACATCAACCTTTGGTTTGACTCAGCATAGCCCTTTTCATTTCCATTTCTACAATGGAAATGGTGTTGCAACCACAAATGCTGCTATCACAACTGGAAAAGGTATGTCACATGAAATAGCAAAACTTCAACTTTCAATCAATTCTATTAAGTCACTGTCTCAAGAGTCTCTAAAGCTGACAAAAGGAAGAAAAATGTGGGCTTTGGATAAAGTGTTTTAAAAGCCAATCTGTAGTTTGTATGCCATTTGATCTCTGAAGAGTTACTGAGGAACTACAGATTAGGATTTTGATAAAATGCCCTTATAATACACAGTTTATATACATGACAATCCTGAAAGTGTTAAGAGTAGTGGCAATATTGCTTAAATTAGGCAAAACAGGCTTCCTAAAAACAGACATGTAAACCACAAACAGACCTCTACTTGCTGTACTTGCTTTTTATATCCTGCAATCTAACTCCTGAATACACATATGGGGAAATAAATATTTGTCTTCACAACTGCATTTGAAACAAAGGGAACTAAAGCCAAGCAACCATCACCAGATCTGCAATCTGACACAAGATCCAGAGTGTGGGTAGTGGGAGTGTACCTCCATCCAAGAAGCAGAGAAAAAGCAGTCTGTCATACAATCTCCAGTATAAGTTCTGCTTCCAATTTGGTCTATAATACATACAAAATAACTGACACACACAATTGTCTGCTATAAAATAATAATGAGAAGTAAAAAAAGTTATTTCCATTAGAACCAAAATAAAGAAATGTAAAGAATCCCAAAGAATGCAGAGGACTCATATTTTGCTGACCATATTAGGCAGTTTTTTTGCTTATAGCAATAAGCCTCTTCAACAATGCCCCCACCAAACAGCTCTCTGGCTTCTTCTGAACACTACAGTATTGATGTTTTTTCCTCATGTTCTCCTTACATTTTCACTGCCTTCTGAGGGTTTCTAACTGCTACACTCGCACAGTCTTTGAATTTCTAACCAATATTCAGTTCTACCTGACTGTACACAGCACACATTGAGACCAATTTTGCAAGTTGCTTGGGATATTACTTTACCTTAGGTACCTCACTCCCTGAAGCATCATAACCGCTTCTTATATTTATCATTAAAAAACAGCTGTTAGCACACCATCTAGCATTTTACCAGGAAGATACTCTACTAAAAGACAAACTGCAGACAGATGGAGAACAGTAAACAAAGAGGTATCTCTAGATCAAACATCCAGGAGATTTAAACTAAAAGGAAGAGAAAACTTTGCTTGGTCACTTGCCTGTGGAGTGTAGGGACCCGGGGTCATAGGATCAAGACTTTCCAGATCTGCCTCTTCTAGTGCTGCTTCCTTAGCAGTAGAGATGTCTCTCTCAAGTTGAGTCAGGTGCTCATCATACTAAGAACAGAGAAGCTCGCTAAGGTTGCAGAACAGAAAATTTAAACATACAAAAAAATATTACAGTAGAGTTGTCCACATACCTCAGCTAAAGTTTGACAACAGATGTTTACAATCTCCTGAGCTGTTTTTGTGTACTGACTGTCTGGCCCTGTAATAAGAAACAAATCTCTTTATGCATTCTGACATTTGCTCATTTCCAGCTGCTGAGACAGAAACACTGGTTTTGGTTACACAGCTGTGATGACACAGGTCCCTAAATCTCAACACCTTCTGATCTAAGGAGAAATAAAAAGTAGGGTTTACATTCAGCTAACAAAGAGCAATTGGTTTGTTCCAGCATTAAAAATATGATTTATGAAACAGGAAGGTTGTACCCTGTCAATCTCAAGGAAATTCCCAGAAACAAATCACTGAAGCAGAGATATGTACTGAACAAGCAGAAAATCCTCCCCAAATATAACTCCCCTGTTCTGCACAAGATGGTAAATAAAGCACCGCATGACAGTGAAAACATCACTGTTTAAGCATCTCTTTTTCTCAGCAGAAAAGGAAAATATCAATTAAGCTTAGGATTCACAGCTTCAGGCTTTGACAGTACTACAAAACAGGTGCCTAGATGTATTCATTTAAGTATAGAAGGCAGCTGAAGCCTGATTTTCCACTACCTACCATTGTACTTAATGCTGTTGGCAAGGATGAGGTTAACATCATCCAGGAAAGTCTCTCTGTTCTGGTATTTGTGTTTGGAGATATTCTGGAAGAGATTGTCACCCAGTAAGTAATCAAGTCTAAATATCTCTCAAGTGGCTGTTCAGTTCAAGCTACACACCTTGCGGATAGTCTCCAGATCCATTGGATTAGCAATCACCTTGTAATAATCTGGAACGAACTTTTTGTTAACTGGATGATGAAATGGCCAAGACTGCAGGAAAGAAAACAGACAACTTTAGAAAGCTTCTGTGTAGAAATTTTTACACTTTGTGCTACAAATTTCATAAAGCAAGTCTCCAGAACTGATGAACACTCAAAATGTATGGGAAGCATTTGCACAGAGAGGTGGTAGATGCTTCATCCCTGGAAGCATTCAAGGCCAGCTTGGACCGGGCTCTGAGCAACCTGATCTGATTGAAGATGTCCCTACTCCTTGCAGGGGGGTTGGACTAGATGGTCCCTTCCGACCCAAACTACTCTATGATTCTATGATAAGTATTTATAACAAGACATCTTGAATCCAATCATTTACCTTCAGGAGGGACACAGAAAACAGATCTACCAGTTGGATTTTTAACTAGGCCTGTTGATACCTGTTTGACAGTAGGAACATGTAATACAAAACAATAATACAAAGGACTTTTCTATTTAATATCCCTGCTTTCTCCGCAACACAACTGCAATGTCCAGCAAAACACTAACTGCTTGTACAATAAACAAAGAACAGAAACCTAGGTCTGACCTCACAACAGGGGCTACATATACCAATTTAACAGTTCATCATGGTGTGACGGCATAGAAAAATTCTAAAATCTATTCCTAAACATCAGAAATGAGAACTTTGTGACAACAGAGAATGGAACCAACAAAGTTTTAAAAAGGAGAGGCATCAAGCCCTCTCCCATTCAGTCTAACCACTACAGACTCTTCTTCCTTATTCCATTCAGACACAACACACATTATAAGTGAATGTCACTGAAGTCCTTATCTGTGCAGTTTTATCTGGTAAGCTTAAGGGTTTATTTTTAATACTAATGAACTAGCACAACACTGGGTAAACCTGATCAATTATAAGTCAGCTTGTGTTTCGTTCACACGTGAAAACTGTAGCTTTGCAGAGTGCTTTGAGATCTACAAAAGCAAGTGCTGTAAGCAGCAGGAGAATATGACCATGCGTAATGAAAACCAGCGACTTCATACTAATGGGAGGTTGACACAAGCACTATGCAGGAGTGAGAGCAGCAGGAAAAAAAACCTGAAACCCAGCCTTCACTTCTGGACCTTTGCTTCAGTGAAGGGGTGAGTACAGGCATGTCTGTGCCAGTCAGAAAAATCACAGGCCAGTTCCCTGACAGAGCACTAACAACCACAATGTAAATATACAGCCACAAGGCTATAATCAACACTCTATTCAAGCTACATACATCTGGAACTGCCATCATCTTTTGAGTGACAATGTTATCCAAAATGAAGGAAAAGGCCACTTGATCATCATCATCCAGGAGGGGATTAATTGCTTTTTCTAATCGAGCCAGTTTATCTTCCTTCTGCAATAGAAGTAAGGAACATCAGTGGCTGACCCTAGATTAGCAACTGTTAATATCAGGATACTCTGTCCCAAAGAAACTCCCATTCACCTTTTTATGAAGACACTTGAAAATAAGGGAGGATAATAGCTTAGATGTAAGCCTACATACAAGATAAATTAACTAGAGTAACAAAAGAGCATCTGTTTTTTGAGAAAAACAACATGAACTGTTTAAAATAGTAACAATTCAAATACATCCTAGGGTGAGGGGTG
>JAAGAY010145715.1:6403-31732 GCA_011801015.1 Ardeotis arabs
TTTTTTTTTTTTTTTTTTTTTTTTTTTTTTTTTTTTTTTTTTTTTTTTTTTTTTTTTTTTTTTTTTTTTTTTTTGTGGAGCTTTCCCGTCTTCTCCCTATCTGTCTGTTCCTACTTACTGAGTTGCAAAATAATTAGTTCTTTTTTCTAGGTTTGGGTGAATTTTGCCTTCCCTGTACAAAATCTGAAGCAATTCTGTCGTGTTTCAGCTCCCAGATTGTTCTCTACAGAAATGCAAGGTGAAAAACACTGAAAATGCTGGTGCTTGATGCCTCCATGAAGTAAATGTCAATGCACTAAAGGTTTTTCATTGATGGTTATGTCTGAATAAGTTTAAAATGATTTTGCACTCTATTTGCTGCTAAATATGAGGCTCTGTGGAGAAGGACTTATATTAATTCATGTGACAAAAATGCTCAAGTATGACACTTAATTAAAATCTGATGTAACTTTACAGAAACTTCTTGGCTTATGTTTAGTCAAGTGAAGTGTTATTGACCTTTAATTTTTAGCCTTGATTGTCAAGAGCTTATGGGAACCTTAATTCTGGATACCTCAGCTAAATTATTTGTTAACTGATGAGCAAATAATGGAGGACCTGAGAACGCTGAATAAGGTAGGGGTTATTGGCTGATTTGTATTTCTTTGTTTTAAAGAGAAAGCTAATGCATTCCCCTGAAGAGAACAGAGCTCTGTTTTATGTTCCTTTTTGAGATGTGGGATTACTCCATCCCAGTAGGCTTTCTGGAGTAACACAATAAAAGATTTAGTGAGATGGTATCGCCTCCTTTTTATTTTAATAGGCTTAATTAACCTAATTTAAATGACTGTCATCTAAAAATGTTACCTTTTGTCTTAACCCAGTGATGAGCTATCTTAAGGAGTTTCTTCCTTCGCACAGCTTAACAGATGTTAAACACATCTTTCTGTCAGATCACAGACTGCCTCTGGTTTAGGCCTTAGTGCAGGGTGGTGGTGTTTTTCCCTTCCCCACTGTCATGCTGCTTCACCAAACTGGATAGCGTGCAGTGTGTATGTTTATAGTTTTTCTAGATTTGATTAACCTCTTGCTTTCTGGGTAAACACTTTAAGGCTTATCTAATATTTATAATAGAGGCTGCTCATTAAGGCTTTTGAGAATGGTAATGGAGCATGGTTTTTGTGCCAGCTATTGAGGTGTCTCAAATGATTTATCTCCTGTATTTCCTATACCCTAAGAAATGTTGGATCATGTTCAAAAATACAATGTTAAGATGGGTTTAGTTTTGACTGTTTTAGTGGATTATCTGCATGCTCTGAAGTTGAGGGGTTCTGTAGGCCTTTTGTATCATGATACTGATTGTCTACACCTTTGGCTCTTTATCGTGTGCTGTTCTGGTTCTGTGTGATGCCACTTAACAGTACCTTTTAAAGATGAACAATTTAGAGTATGGAAAGTAAGACTGTCTGAAATGATTACTGCAAACTTCTATGGCTCATGTCGGATCTCTAACGCTTCTTTGCTCTCTTTCCATGCAGCTTAAATCACCCAAGAGACCAGGTGAGCTAACAGTCGCATCGGATCTTCTTCACAGTTACGCTGTTTTGAACAGAGAATTATATTGTACACTTTTTGACTCTACAATTGCTGTGTAATTTGGCAGTATAATTGTTTTGACTGTGTAATTGCTGTTTTTTGTGTAGCTGCTGTGGCAAATGGGCGCTGTGTGGAGTCTCTTCCTCTGTTTGTCAGGGATGGAAAGGGAGGGATATGCATCTCTGGTGGCTGAAACATTTGGGCATGGGACAATCTAACTGTGTAAAGAGGTTTTTCCATTATAGCCAGATGCACCTGGGCAGCTTGCCTGCTTATCAGGTAGATGGAGGGATTGAGAACTTTACGGTTTTATGCCTTCAGCTCTCTAGATGTGTCTGTACACTTTATTTCAAGACGGAGTGGTATTAACTATAATTCTGACCCTGTTTAACTACTTTACTATGGATTAGAAGTAAAACAAAAATCAGAATTTTATTGTCGGTCACCTACCTGTCAACACTTTTTCAGATAAATGTTGTATTTCACCGAATATTATCATTTATATATTCAAGGCAGAGGCTGAATTATTTGTTCCAATAGAGAATATTTTTCTGATGGAATTTGAGTTTGTAGCTTTCTGTGCTTATTACTTCTGCTTAATATGACCTTATTAATTGCAGTTCTGCAGCCAGATGCGCTGCTGTGCGGCCCACACTTGCTGGTCTTTAAACACAGTCTCTCTCCTGTTCTCAGCCTCTCCCTCCTCTCCCGAACACCTTCCAGCTACACCAGCAGAGTCTCCAGCACAGCGCTTTGAAGCCCGGATAGAAGATGGAAAGCTCTACTATGATAAGAGATGGTAAGTCTTGGTAAACTGCTTTGATCAGTCTGAGTGTTTTGTAGGGAGAGACAAAGACTGCAGGGAGAAATTGTTTTGATAAAAGAATTTGCGGACAAAATGTTTTTGGGCAGAGGTTAGCCACTTCCTCCCGGGGCTAATCATTGTGACTTCAATAAACTAGAGGTGATAAAGGAGAGTGTAGACCTCAGACTTTCAGGACTAACTACTGGCTCAAACAAAAGGAGACAGAAATCTTTTCTGTGGCGTCAGTAGTGTGCACTGTGGGTGATTGCAGGTACAGTGGTGTCGGCGGTATTCACCGTCCTGCTGTTTGGTTTCGTAGAACACTAGCCCGTGGTTCCACAAGGTGGCAGAAGAAATATTGTGTACTGATGAGCAAAATGAAAAATGTTTCTAATAAATCCAAATAACCTTTAAAGATCAAACCCACATGGGAGAAGCCACTTCAGAATTGCTGATTGGATTTAGCTCTGTTAAGTTTTATGGACGTGTAGCTGTGCAAGCCTCGCAAAACGCAGGGAAAATATTAAATTCTGCAGAGAAATCTTAGTAGGTCTTACACTTAATCCGTAAGACATGCAAAACTGGATAATCAAGGGGGCAATCTAGTGCTCCTTGAGCAGAAAGCAATTTGCAAGTCATATGCTTATTTGTAGCTTACTTTGGTGTTCTAGTGGTTCAAAATAACAAGTGATGAGGTTGTAATTTTATCGTGGAAAATGATAGATGTGGAGCTTGTTTTCTACACAACAGCCATCTTGTACAATTGGGCAGTTTTTCCTTTTGCTAGTCTTCAGACAGTGAAGTTACATCAAGGGTTCAATGTATACAACTCTGATAAAAGCTGCTGCCTGGAGCTTAAACTTCGGTGAAACATAAAGCGGGCATGAACTGAGCAGGCTACTTGTCACTTCACAAATTCATGAAGTTATTTTTTGCTTTCATAATTTTTTGTGTGTGTGTGTGTTATATGTCTATACTCTAAGATGTATTTGGATGAATAAACTGTTCTTCAGAATTTTTAAGCCTGGAGTACTGTAAAGTGTTGTGTAAGTTAAAAGGACTAAAAAAAAAAACAGGAAGGAAAGGTGCAATCTGGAGTAATCTGTCCATAAAGCTTGCAAGTTCTCACCAAATTTAAGCCTGGGAGAGCTTCAGTGAGCCCAGGTGAATCTCAGAAGCACCAGCTCTCTCTGAAAGGTGTCTATTTGGGACATAAAACACTAACAGATATTTTCATCTTGCTGAATTCAATTGTCATGGGGATCTCACTGTAAGGAATTACAGCTGTTGCCTTTCCTGTCTTCCTTGTCCTTATGCTGTTTTAAGATCAGTATTTTACATTTTCTGATTGTAATAATCCTGTTTAGATTTTTTGATTGATAGTAATAGTACTTGTGCAAAGTAGCTGGTATTTTAAAATAATGAAGTAACTCCTGATAGTAGGAGGGTAATTTTTTCTAAGGTATACTAAAGCTCTAGCTGCTGGCATGCACCAGAAATAATAAAACAGGCAACTCAGGAGTGACTAATTTCTCTGTTTCCTGACAGCAGCAATGAAGAACCATTATCTCAAAATAGTGAAATTTTAAGGCTACTAATGGACTCCCTGAGGTCTTGCAGAGACTTTTCACAAACAAATCTCCTGAGTGGAGACTTTGTGTAGGGAGTTTCAGATGGATGTGGAATTAGACTTCAGTTTTTTATCCTCAAAGTTCACTGCAAAAAAGCCTCCATCTTTTTGCTTTTGGCATTGTCTGCACACAGTAATGCAGAGTGATTTCTTTCAATCTTCTGATGGAGAAACAGTTGAAAATCTTGGCCTTCCAGCAAATGCTTTGTAGCAGAAAGTGGAATTATTTCTGCTTGCCTCTTTTGTCAGTATTGTGTATTTTACCTACTGCAAAAGCAAGAGTTGTTTGGCACTTTCCTTCTCTTTAAAGCAAACTTAAAATTCCGTTGCATTTTTTATCTGAAGTGTTTTCCTCAGTTCCTCAGTCCCTCTGTTCCCCTGTGAGTGTATAAACTCTGCAAAAGGCTGAGATGTACCAGGCTACCGTGCCTGCAGCTGACCTGTCTCTGCATGCACGGAGCGTGAGGCAGTTCAGACAACTCTTCAATGAAAAAATGCAGCACTAACTCGTTAGCTTGCCTTTCTGTGCACAGTGAACGTAGATTTACTGATGGACAGTAACTTGTCATGTGAAATCCAGGGGCTGAAGCCAACTTAATGTGTGACGCTAACTTTGGAATTCACTAATAATAAAAAATTGGAAGGAACAGCTTTGGGTGGAAAAAATAAGCTCATTATCTGTGCAGGCACGAATGTCACTTGAGAGCTGTCATTTGCAGTGGTATCTTCGGCACTCGAAAGCTTGTGCGCCGATTGTATCAAGATGATCAATTCTCCTTGCTTAAGCACTCACAGCATGGCATGGTAGAACACTGCTGGACTGAGATTTTTATGTCTTGTTTTCGTGAGGTCTGGTTTGTAGTAGCTTATACTGTTCCTTTATATCAACTATTGATCATCTGGGCTCAGTAAACCGAGCTTTTTGGCTCAGATCGTTGCTGTTATTGCGTTGCCTTGGAACCCCCTGACATCCTTTCTGTTAAAAGGAGAGAGGAAGAATAATGGCTGGGCATAAGTGTCTAAAGATTGCAGGATTTGGGGTTTCCTAGCAGGTTGGTAGTATGTTTGGAAGGCTGCAGGCTGACACTGTCATTCTTGTTACTGGCAAGCGGTGTGAAAGTTCTGAGTAGGTGAGCCAGTAGGAAGAGATTATGGAATAAACTATTGTAAGACTTCCATGTTTACAGTATGATGGTTGTAGAAATAACTGTACAGATGATGCACACCCATGCATTTTGACAAATAGCTGTCAGCCAATCAGGTGGCAGGGAGTTGCATACAGAGTAGTTATTAAAGGAGTCTCTGTGTAGTGTTAATCAGTGTCCTCCTATTTGTGGCTTGGTGCTCTGCCCCTCCCTCTTTCAGATGTGAAATCTGTTTTTGGGTAATCTGCATACAGAATTGAATGTGGATGGAGAGCCTCGTGCACTTCAAAGCATCATTTAAATGCAAAGTGTGTGTTTGTAGGTTCAGACCACCCGCTATGTTGTGAAGATGGGGAAAGTGTCCTGGAAAGAAAGACGGACAGACTTCATATTTACTCTATCCAAATGTAAAATCCTAGCTTTATCAACCTTACTACTGTTTATTTTCTCAGTTTTTGGACAGCTAATGGCTTCATGTGTCTTTTTTTAAAGAAATTTTATATTTTTATTTTTGCAGGTACCACAAGAGCCAGGCTATTTACCTGGAGTCTAAAGAGAACACTAAGATCAGCTGTGTGATCAGCTCTGTGGGCGCCAATGAGGTAGTGAGCTGCTTTGTTTTTCATGGGAGTGGGGAAAGCCCTGGGTCAGTGCAGGCAGGTAGATGGCTGTCTGGTAATTCCGAAGAGAAAATCAATATTACTTTTAGAAAAGATGGGGAGAACTGACATGTTGCATCTCATTGGCACAACATGCATAAGTTCCATTTCCATTATTTCAAGAACATACATACAGTTATTAATAATGCCAAATTAAAAAAAAAATCCCACTGGAATCCAGAAGAGGATAAGGAAAAACTTTGTCAATTTGTCACCAAATTTAATTGTTAAAAGAGGAGAACATTCTTCCTGCTAACCTGAGTACATGTGTTGTGAAGTAAGCTGGCAGCATTTATCACTTTCTTGGGAGACAGGGCAGGTGAGTGATTTGTCTGAGACCATTTCCTTGTGGCTAATGATTAAGGCTTAGAGAAGTACGTGAAGAGAGGTGTGTGCTGAAGATTGATGTGAATCTTCCTGCAAAATAAGCTTAGTGCTTGAGCAGTGCATCAGTTGGGCAAAGGGAACAGCTTATTCTTTGCTTGCCGATTCCAGACGCTTCAAGGAAGGAAGTGATAGACTTGAATGCTCTTCTCTTCAGTCAGCCAATAAAGTAACTTTAATTTGTTTTGGCAGCTAAGGGTAAATGTTTTATTTGCAACAAAATGAGTTGCATATGGGATGTGCTTTGTATCACAACTGTTCTCCTTGCAGTAACAGTTGTTATGCTCAAAGGTTGGTTATTTAGATACAGTAGTAGTAGTATGCTGGCAGATGCGTTAAAAATACCGTACTGCTAATTTGATTAGTTATTACTGTTAACTTACTAATACCCAAATCTTTTGGGAGCATCTTACCTGAAACCTGAAGGAAATGCAATCCATTAGTTATCGGTGCATGAATTTCACTTTAAAGTGAGACAATAGATTTCATTTTAGTTTTGTGGGAGTTTTTTTGAGAGAGGCTGAGGAGGAGGCATGGCAGTTGTTTGTCCTGTGGTGGTTCATTGCAACAATATAAAGCCAAGGGAGATAAATACCTAACAGAATACTGAACTGAAATGCTCTCTTAGGATTACAATGTGCACATCTCAGATTTCATCATGCATTCAAAAGCATGGTTGCCAAACTATGGTCTTACTAGGTCCTGCTTGAATCCAGAAGCTAGAAGACAGACCTATACTTGAGGTCTCTAATTGTAGACTGGAGTCAAAAGTTGATAGCATTTTTAAAGGAAGTAGAGTTACTCAAAGGCACTTTACCAAAGATTTTTGCACAGAGTGTCTCCATATCAGCATTTCCATTAATGCTCAAAGTGAAAAGACTTTACTAAAACATCAGAGGTATTGGCAAGTTATGTGAATTCTTCCATGCAGGTGTTTAAATGAGAGGCTATTTTATCTTCAGATACAATTTATTTAACACATTGTGAGAAATGCTTCACTGAACAAAACCAGAGCAGCTTTTCATTTGACTAATAGTTACTTGTCTAGGCAAATCCCAGCGTAGGTAATTTTATGATCTGTGGATCTAGAGGGACTTACTCTTGATTAGGTAAAGCTTAATGGCAGAGTTCTCTTGCAAAATGTAGCAGAAGGAAACTTGCTTTCCTGATGATGCTTGGAAAGGGTAATTTGTCTTGATGTCTGAAGTTAAGGTGGTAAAGTTAGAAACCTTATTTTGTTTTCTACTCAGACTAAAATACCTGATGTGGAGACGGAGAAGGGATTGAGCTAAATCATCTGAGCACCCTGAGTAACAGAGGCGTTCAGATCTGACAATAAGAATACCTGGACTTATTTGTCTGCATATTGCTTCCTGTGGGTTTTCCCTTTTTCACTCCAATATTTCTCCGTGCCCCTTTCTTTTTTTCTTTCATGCAGATCTGGGTGAGGAAAACCAGTGACAGCACAAAGATGAGAATCTATCTGGGACAGCTGCAGCGAGGTGTTTTTGTGATTCGTCGACGATCAGCTGCATGACTGTGTGCTCTTCCTTGGTCTTTTTTTCTTCCTTTTTTAACTGATAGACAAACCTCTAGTGGGAAATGGCAGTCTGTTCACTCATCTTAGCAGCAGAGAACACTGTCATGACCTCTTATGAGACAGTTTGTGGCTGGCCACATAATCCCCAGTAGCCCTTAAATCTTTAGTGATACCCAAGCACTGCCCTGGACTATTTCTGGATTTTGCATCAAGCTTCTGTATGCTTTCTTTATATTCTGGGTGACTATTTAAGAAGACTTTGCATCGTACATTTTTTCATCATTGTTTCATGGTGTGTAGATGGGACTTGTACATTGAAAACAACGTAACGTTTATGTTTTGAATCAGACCAGTGGAAGAAGCTTTGCTTGTCAAGACCTGAGGTTATTCGTTCTTTTTGGTTTTGTTTTCCGGCAAGGCTTGGGATGTTGGGCAAAAGGAGGTGAATCTTGCCAGCTGAGATGTCTGTAATACCTGGTGTACAACATCAGCTTTATTGGATGAACTGCTCATTCAATACTTGAGCGCTGAGGCTTTTTTAGGAAAGTGTGAACAGCTTAAACTGCTGAAAATCCAGTTGATTTTAGTGTAGGTAAGCAGTCACACATGGTTAATCAGAAGCTTCTGTTTCTCTTCACATTAAAAAAAGCCTTCAATGAACAAGCAGAGAGTATGTCTATTTGCTGAAGTCTATTTCCCGGGATGAGTATAAACCAAATGATTAATTAACTGGACTTTAACAGATAGCAGGACTATGTGAATGATATATACGAGTAAAACCACTCGTGTAGAGAGACGAAAGGTAAATTTCACTTTCTTGACACCAGTGTGTAGACTAACAGGTCATGCTGGAATCCTGCTGACAGAAGAGACTGGATCTGTTGTATCTTCCAAAGAAGCCTGGTACAGAGTAGAAAGTGACATTGACATGCTCTTAGTGTATAGCTGACACCTTTGTTCCCTGAAATGTCATGCAGAGGTTTCCCTGTGAAGGATATTTTAATTACCAGAGATAACACTGGGTTTCTACACTTGCCCTCCAGTAGCACAAGTGAAAACGCTCAAGCAGTGATATCAATGTACTCCCTTCCAGATTGTTTAAAGGTCTGGCTCTGGCATTCCTTTATTATTCCCAGTCTTTCGCTGATGGCTGAAACCACCAATACCATGTGTGACTGCACTGGCATGAACTACACAGTGCCCTGGCAATGCTGTCAGATCTTTGCCTTCTGTGCAACAGAACTTTGTGCTCCTTTTGATTCCTGGACAAAAAGTTGTAATTCCTGCTTTTATCAATATCTGTCACTTTTAGGCATTTTTTTTGTTTTTGCTTTTGAACTACCTTCTCATTCAGCATCAGTCAAGCTTCTTTCATATCTCGATAAATGAAGTATTTTAAATTACTGTTTCTGTTTCTTTTATGTGCTGCAATTGGGTGGCAGTCACATCCCAATAACTGGTGTATGATGTATGTACGTGGATCTGGAGTGTTACGGCTGAGTTTCTGATGTGTGGCCTTTGGGGCTGATACACCTTACCTATTTTTACTGTGTTTAGAGTTTCAACTGGATCTGGAGCTTTGGCGAGGAAAGCAGAGCGTGTCTGTTGCCCACCCCTTGAAAATGTGCCATTGTTGCCGCAGCGTTAGGAGGTGGGAAGCAGCAGGCTGTGTTTTGTCAAGTTAACAGCATACTTAATATAACTGAGCATTCTCTGCACGTGTGACAGGTTTTTAATAAGGTGATGATGTACCAAACAGGATTTGGCACTGAGCCTCAAAATGAACATCATAGTTCTTATAATAAAAAGTGCTAAGTAAATAGCAGGATTTATTTCCTACCTATATCATTTTATCAGTGTATATGTTTGTGGAAATGGCTGGGAACTTTAGCTCAGTTTTGGGGAGATATTTTGCTAAGCTGCTAACAGCAGGTGATCTCGCTGCTGCTGTGATGTTATCTGTTTTGGGGTAACTTTACAGGTATTGGTGAAAGTGAAGTGCAGCAGCAATCTTAGAGCCAGGCATGGTATAGATGCACATTGTGTAAGCTTAATTTACAAAGCTTCAACACCACATCTTAATCTGAATCAACATCATCTGCTCACCATCCCTGTTCCTTGGCAAAGGAGGAGAAGAATAGTCGCTCTCACAGCCAAAAGCCTGTCTTTCCATTGCAGGTGGGAGTGGGATAGGACACACATTTCTAGTTCACACCCTAATCAGAATTTGAAGAGTCTTCTGGAAGCAAATACTTGTGGGACTGGGGCACCATCTCCCTCTTGTGTACCCCCCTGTGGGCACTCAGCTGTGCTGGTAAAGTCGCCGCAATCATAGGGAGTCACCTTGTGTTGTTGCAGATGATCAAGGAGTGTAGCCTTGGACTGCAAGCTGTAGTGGTGAAAAACAAACCAAGAAAGAACGAGGACAGGGAGCAGTCAGGGTGGGAAGGGAGAGATGTAAATGTCCTCTTGCATTGACTGAGGAAAGGGTTCCATAAACTGGTCCCGATTCAGGGCACTGCTTCAGCATGGAAGTTGTCAAAATGTGATCTCAAACTCTCACTGTACTCCTTAATGCTGATCTTGGATCTCCAGGAAGGACTACAAGGTTTGTACAGGTCCCTTCTGTCAGAGTTCTTTGTCCGTGGCCCCCTGGAATCAACCTTCTAACTATAATTTCTGCTTTTGACAGTCCGGAGTGGGGGCTTGTAGCCCTCTTTGCTCAAATTTAACTGCTACGCTTATGCTATTTTGTTTTAAGGCTACTTCATCCTCAGTGTCTTATTTTAATGCAATTCTTTCTTGCCTTAGTTGATGACCATAAAAAGTAGATCTGTCTCCTCTAACAAAGTACATTAATACTGTGCCGTGTTTTTTCAGGCAGGCTGTTCTGTAATGGCCCGTGCCATTTACAAGACTGGAAATGATAAAAATGCAGTGCTTTGTTGTGCACTGGGGGAAGCAGGACATTTTTTTTCATCCTAGAAGGATGCTCAGAATGTGTTGTGGTGAGGATGAAGCATGTGGAGATCAAGAGTATAGACATCAGCTGTAGAAATGAAGATTTCCTGCCACTGGTTAGAAAAATAGAGACAAGTTGCTCAAGGAGATGGACAAGGTCTTGCTTGAATTTTAAGAGAAAATTGGCTTTTCTGTCTGCTGTTTGCCTGTCTAACATCGGTCTTCTGAAGAATTCAAACCCTTAGTGAACAGAAATGGCTTTGCTGCAGTTAGGAAAAGATTTAATCCTCACTATGGACAGCATTTTAAAGTAAATTTGAGAAATGCTTTTAACTTGTGGTTATAGTAATTTTAAAGAAAGGTGAACCTTTAGACAAAAATAGACTTTTACTGAGGGTTAAATTATAGTTGGCTGTTGACTCACATTAAACAGTTTTTTTCATTGCCCTGAGAAATGGACTGTGATGTTGAACAAGTACAAAATAAAAAAAAGATTCCCCCACCCACCAGCCCTTAGATGTTCAAATGGACAGGAGGCTGGGTTAGTGAACCAACTTCCAGCGGCTTTTTGACGTTGTACTCACTGAGAGGTTTCAAAAGAGGTTTTTTCCTAGGGTGAATGTTAATAAAAGAAACTGTCTTTTTTAACTCATGTGCTTTGGAATTTTGTAAAGAGACAAAGTGATTTAACAACAGAAGTCTTGATTGTTCGCAGGGTTTTTTGGGGGTTTTTTTTGTGTGTTTCTGGGGAACTTACAAAAATAAAGCCTAAAAGAGCAAGAAATTGCTGTGACCTTTGTCAACAACTGAGGTTCTTCCTCTTTCAGAAAAAGAAAAATTAGAACACTTTTGGGTTCTTGTTCCACAGAAGCAAATAGCAAAGACTAAATGATTAAGAAAATCTGAATGGCGTCTACTGATTTATTTAACCAGTCTTAAATCTGAAACCTCTCAGTTGTCCTGTATGCCTAAGGTAGCTTTGTCTTTTTCATTTTGTTGTAATTTGCATCCACATGTTCTGCCCCAAATCTTGAGGAGGGTGGGAGGGGAATAATGATGAAACATTCATTTTTCATTTTGCTTTATTAACATTCTTACTTTTATTGAGTTAGAATTCTTCTGACAGTGATGATTGCCTGCAGATCTCTGCTGTTTTAATGGCTATCCCAGTTAGTGAAAGCTAATGCTCTTTAATTAAAATAAATACAAATGCAAATGATGGTTAAAATTGGTGTTGGAAATCAAGGTTTCTGCTTGACGGTTTAAATCCTGTTTGGAATCGATGACTGAAGTGTGTCAAAGTGAACAGATTGATTGCACTGACTGATCGTGGACTTGGAGAGTGGCTGACTTAAGACATGTGGATGTAGCTCCGTGACTGCTTTCATCATTAAATTAAAAGGTAGGTGAAGTTTTCTGATGGGGCTTTTTGGTTTTGAAAAATAATGTCTGATAAATGATTAAGTGATTTCTCTTGAAAAAAATAGTTGAAGGTAGTTGCTGATCATGTCAGAATACTGAAGAATTAATTCATTGCAGGGAAGAAATCTCCTCTTTTGCCCATGAACTAAATTTTAGTAACAGTGTGTAATAGTCACATGAATATTTTTTTCCTAATGTGATTAGGAAGTAATATTCCAAACCTTGTACGCTGTGGGACATTGGGTAATGGGGAAGACTCTGAGTAGTAGTGATACTGAATCATGTAATATAGTTACTCAAAACTGGTATAAACACAGGAGGTAAACGTTCTGAGGGAAAGGATTTCTGTGGTAGTAAAAAACTCATCCGTTGAAACTGGGAATTACTAAACCCCTGGGTTTAAGACTGTCCTGAAGACCGTAAGACACGGCAGAAGAGCTTCACGCATGACTTGGGCCCCAGGGATGTGTGCACTAGTATTTCAGCACTAAAGTGTTGAGGTCTCATTTTATACCAAGTATGAAGTTTTGCCGTTCAGGAAAGGGAAACAGCATGGCAAAGCTTTTGGGATGGTTACCAGCCCTGGCTCAGGCTATTGGTCTTGCTCTTCCCTAAGAGAACTCAAAACTATTGATTTTTTTTTTTTTTTCCCTCTTTTGTTAAAAGCACTATTTTGAGGAGAGCTTTGAAAGTCTGGGTGAAATACAGATACAGTCTGTCCTCTGGTCTCTGCCTGAAGGAGAAACGTTGTCCAGGGAAGGGACAACTGGCTTTCCTCACTGAGGATTCCATCCATCTGAGGAGACAGCTGCTTGCTTTCCTTTCCAGGCCCTGTGAAATGAGCGTGTAGCAGATATTCTGGGATGGAAAGCCGCAGTGTTGGTGCTCTCTTCCCTGGACTGCTGCTGTGGTGTGACTGGGCAAGGGACATGCGGCTTGTGGGAAGACTGATTGCTGAACTGTTCTGGAGGAGACGGCTGGGATTAGTGTAGTGAGGAGTTTCTGGAGCATTTAGCAGGGTTTGGCAGCTCTCTGTTCTGAGGGTGACTTTCTCAAAGAAGTCCAAGGGTTTAATTTGCTCTGAAGTACTTTGAGAGCCGTAGGGAGCGTGAAAGACGCAGCAGCGTGTGTTCTGGGCTGGCTTGTCGCAGTGTCTGCTGCGTGTGGCTGCCCTCTGGTACCCCAGTGCTAAAATCCTTGGGGAATGTACCAATAGACTGGTCTGGTAATGGAGTGAACAACCTTCAATGCTGGCTGTAGCCGTCCCAAGGCACGCCAGTTCCTGTGCACCGTTTGGAGTAACTAAAGGAATCAATGCACAAAGCCCTTGAGCAGAGGGGTTTTCCCTTTTTCCATCAGAGCCTGACAGGTGCTCCATCTCAATTACGCCTCAGCTCTTCGTTGTATCTGTCATTCCTGGGCTGAGTGACAGAGCAGCACGGCGCTTCTGGTGAGTGCTTTACTACCTGTGTAATGAGGATCTAATTAATGAACACAGCCAGTCAACCGAGCAGAGGCACAGGCCCAGAAGAGGCTGTAATCTTATTTGTTCTTTCAGCCAACCAACTCCATCTTGTTAAAACACCCCAGTTCAATGTTGTTGTTGCATATTTACTTAAATCTTGAGGCATTGCTACAATTCTTTTCCTTTAATTTATTATAGTGAGCACTTTCACTGCTGCTGAATCTTTTTATTGCCAAATACCTGGTTGAGTTGGTGCGGTGCCTCAGGTGAAGGCCAGTGTTGGAAGAACGTGGTCCTGGCAGGTTCTGTGTACTTGGTTTATCACTGGGGGTTGCAGGATGTGATGGCACTGATGACCAAGGACATCTACTGGTCCTGTGACCCCTCTGTCACTTGTGTCTTGCTGCAGTATTCACTCCAGTGAGCTGAGGGTGCTTCTGAGAGGCTACCAAGAGAATGGCAAAAATGCATTATTGTTTATCTGAAAGTGCTTGTTTAGCTCTCACTTTGCTTCCCCCAAGTTCTTTTTAAGTGAGGAGGTCTCTCTCGAATGCAAGTGCTGTAACGGGATGGGCGGGTGCTGTGAAGGGTGGGGAGGGCGACCTGTGCCTGCCTGCTTGCTCACTGGGTGCTCAACGCAGCCATTGTTGTCATCAGAGCATGGGGAAAGCCTCACTTTTCTCCCAAGAACAGGCTGGTTGCTGTCTGTGTTTTTTCAGGACTGAGCTGCCCTCTCTAGCACCTCACCAGGGTCCCTTGATGGGGCTCTCGGGGTGCCACTTCGTGCTCGAGCGTCATGCTTTTGGGAGGCTGCTACAAAGGAAACTGGAAACGCTACAGCGTGGTGCCAGTGTCCTGCACTATTAACTGGTTTAATGAGCCCCTTAAATGGTTTTGGGGAAGACCTCTGTCTCCTGCATGACCTTATTGTCTGTTTACTGTCTCGTTACATGGCTTGGCTAACAGAGCAGCGGCAGAGCTGGAAGTGGAGCAGCCCGCTGGGAGCACCATTGCCATGGGCTTTCCCTTCCCAAAAGGAGAGCAGAAGGCTGCAGCTCGGCCACGTCGTGCCTGTGCACGTGATGGTGGGCGTTGCAGAGGCTCATCGGGCCCTGTGACGGGGTGGAGGCGAGCAACCACGAGGCTGTCTGCGTTAGGGAGCAGGGTTTCCATGGCTCAGTCGATGGAGTTGATGGGGGCTGAGATCCTGATTCTCCCACAGGTCTCTTGCCTGGCACCTTGCGCAGGTGACCCTGCGTGTTTAATCTCCTCACCCCATGCGCTCTGCTTGCAGTGCTCCCATCCACTCTTTTCCAATTTCACACCGACATGCTCCCGATGTATTTATAAACGAACTCTTGTGTCAATCCACTAAAAAGTAACCAAATATGTTCCAGGGAAATATTTTTCTGCTGTTGCTGTGGCAATCTGGGCTGCTGCTGAGCGGAACGGGTGGGAGAAGCCAGTGTTAGTGAAGAGCATCCTGCTTTCCTGCATGGTCAGTGCTGTGAAGGGCACTCAGTGCCTGCTGCTGCCTCTCTCCACAGTGATTTTACCCATGTAGTGGGTTTGATATGCAAATCTCAGATTTCTACAGAGAGTAGTAAATGAGAATGTACTTGATTGAGGCACAGGAGGGCAATGATCTGCCGAAGACTGAGAGCTGTGTCCATATTTCATCTAGAAATGCCCTTATTCCTTAATGTAGTTTATACTCTGGATTTTAGGGCAACATAATCTTCCTTGAGGTTTTGCTCTTGGGTTTCAGCTACATCAGAACTTCATCTACGCCTCTCAGCATGTAACCTCTTCATCGGTGTCACCCTCTTGTCTCTTCTCCACCCAGCTGGACATGCCAAGGCTCAGCCCAGAGTGGGTGACCAGACGATTTCTGAGTAACAAGTTACTGCTAATCAGCTACACTTGGTAGTTGTCTGTGAGAAGCTGGTTGCAAATCCTGAGTAAAATGTGTTAGCACAAACCATTGGAAGAGAGCGTGTTTTCCCTTGCAGTAGGTGGAGAACGTGGGGATGGTCTGTTAATCAGATCTGTCAGTGAGCATCTGACAGATGGCAATGCTCTGGGGATAATTAATCGTTTGCTCCTGCAGGATGTTGAGTGTGGAATGATGGTGTCCGCAAAGATGTGAGCAGGAGGGGTTTGTATGATGTGTCATCCAAGCACCCTGGAAAGGAGGGGGCCTCCCTCCAAGGTGGACCTCACTAGCCAGAGACAAGCCCATCTTGCTGAGGACCATGGGCTTTCTGCCTGCCACCGTTAGCTTTCCAGGGCATCACAGAGCAAAAGGAAGAAAAGCTGGCTGACATCTGTGGGCTTTGATCCGCTGTGAAGGCCTTCTGCCCCAGTTTGGGAAGTGGGGGGGATGTATTGGCAAAAATGCAGACGTTTGTAAGCCTGGTCTGTCGGGAGCAGTGAAGGAGTGAGTCCCTCAAAAGAATGTTCTCCTTAGGAAAGAGTGAGCTGCTGTGAGTGAGCAGCAGCAGAATGATGTGACTCCGATGGCCGGTGTCACCGCAGAGCCCAGCATCCTCTCCAGATCTGCGCTGCCTGCGGGGCTGTCTGCTATTTTGAGATGAGTACACATGGCAAAGGTGGTGTTTGCAGGCAGCGCTCGCTCTCCCGGCGCACCTTGAGCCCTGGGTGTGAGGGTAGAAGTAAAGCAACCTCTGTGTCTTTCTGTAATGCTTCTCTCTGTGTATTCTCAAAATCCTCCTTTCCAGAGTCAACTGCCTCAGCAGGGAGGGTGAAGCACAAGCAGAGGTGGTGCTGGCAGGAGGGGGCTGATGGAGGAGTGGAAACCCCTCCCTTCCTCTAGATTTTGAGGACTCCATGGACAATTTAAAGTGGAGGGGAAAAAAGACATCTGTACCAAGGATTTGTCAGGCTTGTTCCTGGCAGGCAAGTTGGTTTTATTGAGTGGCTTGACATGCAATTCCACGCAGTATATAGATGTTTCTCTGTTTACTTAGAGGGAGAGATTTTTTTAGCTGTCCTAAAAATTAAACTTTGTGTAATGGTGCATTTGCTTGGGGAAAACGAATGGGAAGGTGCTGTCAAAATGTCAGACTTGTCTGGAACAAGGGTCCTGCAGGAGACAAGAGGCATTAGTCTGTCTGAGGATGTTTCATTTAGAAGTAATGAAGCCCTCAGCCTTTTGGGGACCCTGTTAATTGAGCTGAAGAGGTACGAGGCTGGGAAGGCAGAGACGCTTGCAGAGGCAGGGGGTCAGAACAGGTTATTTCTACTGTAAAATGACATCAGAAGGATGTGAAGAATTGTTCCAAAATTACATTTCCTCCACCTGAATCATTTTAGGGAAGTTCTGTATGGTAAGACTAGGTGGTTTGCTTCTAGGTGAGAAAGGGGCTTGGGTCTGAGTTTTAGTTTGAAAGCTGTTCAAGGAAAGAAACGCAACCGTCCCCCGCTTTGTGAGTCATCGTGCGGGTCAGGGGACTTTGTGCACCTTCCAGATTTGTAAGGCTGCAAGTCAGCACGCTGTCTTTCCTCTCTGAGAAAAACTCTTGCTGGGAAAATGCCTCCTTGCAGAACCTGAAACTGGTTCCTTTATACCATGCAGATTTCTTTTTTTTTTTTTTTCCTTGCAGAGACAGGATATTTGAATGGAGATAGGCTTTGCTGCATGAGCCACTGGGCATGGAGTTCCTCTTGATAAATTCATTTTGGTATTAAAATAACTTTCCAGATAATGCTGTTTGTCTTCTGAAGGCTTCCAAACTTTTACAACCTGTCTGAGGAAACTGAGGCAGAGGACTGTGGTGGCTGCAGCCCGTGCTACTGGCAGAAGCTTGCTGCTTGCCCCAACTTTCCATTGAGCAAATCAAACTAACTAAACTAACTAGGGGTTAATCGCCCCTCTTGTGCAAAATCCACTTATTTCACAAACTCTGACAGAGTTGTGTAACAACAGACCACAGGAGGGTGAGCTGATGTTGCTCATGTTGAGGTTTGGCCTTGCAGACCTGTTGTTGGTGTTGGGGTCAGTGTAAACCATGTCTAGAGTTGTGTTTTTCGTGGGGAGCTTTCTGTTGTAGGGATATTTTTTGTCCTTGGACCCCTTCTCTTCTGCCACAAGCTTAACAAGATCCTTTGTCCTTCTCCAGGGAAGCTTTCAAACTTGCTGCTGTGGTTTTGAATTGGCAGTGAATAAAAGGTGTTGTGCTTCTGAAGTGCCCGGCCCAAGGGCTGTAGAGCCCTCTACACGCAATCCAAGCAGCCAGCAGACAAAGCCGTTAAATGTGGAGTTCCCGTGCACGATTGCCTGGTGGAAAGCTGCAGGAGAGTGTCTGCGTCTGAGTCCCACGGGAACAGGCTTTGTATGAAGAACCACCCTCAGCAGGTGATCACGCTGTTGGAAAAGCCAAGGTAGGCCTGGTTGATTCATCAAAGTGGGCGGTTTAGTCCTTCAATTCAGTGTAGAGCAAAAGAGGTAGGAGCAAGGAGAAATGCGATTAGGGAGGTGGGAAGAAGACATTTTAAATGGGCTTCTGTGTCTTCCCCGTCCGCGAAGACATTTTCTCCCTGCATGGTGGATCTAAGCCACTTGAGTTCCCAGGTTGCGTGACTGGGTGTCTTACATCCCAAAAGCAGATTTATAGCCTTGAGAAGCCAGATCTGATTTCTCCAGTTCCATCTGCAGAGTGAAACCCCACAAGTGTAACTCCTGTACAGCCTCCGAGCTCCTTCAGCCTCCATCTCCCAGCATCTCCTCAATTCCGAACACGTAGCTCCATTTTACCTCCAAGTACCGCACCAGCTGGAGCAGCTTCTTCCAGGGTGGGGAGCCTTGTGTGTGTGATTTACTGAGCGAGGAGAGCTCTTGGAGATGAATGTGCCGTTCCCTCCTGCAGCTTAGAAGGCTGTATCTGTATTTTTTGGGGTTTTTTTTTTCTTTCCCCATCTTATTGAGGTAGGAAAGGAAGATTATGGCACTTAATGATTTAATCAACATAATCTCTAGATAAAACACGCTTATGTTATACTACGGGGAGATATTAATGTATGCTGGCTTGCTTCTCCTGAGGTAAATTAAATCATTAGTTTTAAGACTGGATTAGGTGCACATGTCTCCTGCCTCTTAAAAAGGCAGTTCAGGAGTTCTTAAAAGCTTCTTGGCTTGGCGTTTCTTGGGAGCCATCAAGGCCTTTCAGCGCAGGTGTCACGAAAAGCGGAACCGAGCTGTGATGCTTGACAGTGCAGCTGCCAGCTCCACAGTAACCGAATGCCTCCGTGCTGGCACAGGACCTGCTAATGCCCAGTGCCTCCTTCCCCACCCCACAGCGGTATTTTGCCAGCTCATTCATTCTGTGAGAAGGTTTCACCCCAGGTCTGGGGAACTGGCAGTTGCGCCTTTGATCAAACCTTGAGCATCTTCCTCGTTGATGGAGGACCGAGAAGTTCTGTGTCTGTTGGAGGAGCCCTGGCCAGAGCAGGTGGCTGGTGTCCGCACCCCTCTCCCCACGGAGAGAGCATAGCGACATCCAGGGTGATGCCTTGACTCGTGCTTGAAAATACGGCCGAGCAGAGCCATTGGCCACGTGTTGGGTGGTCTTGGAAGTGGTGTCAGCACCTCTGAACTGGCCAAAAATTCCCCAAAATGTATAGGTGAGGCTCTCTGAGTGCACAATGAGAATGAAAAGAAAAAGATCCTTACTGAGGTGCATGGGAGATGTTACAACTCTCATACAAGCAGGGAAACTGAGGCACAGTCTGCCTCTCATGAGAGAGGGCAGTGGCAGGGTGTAGAAGTAAAATTTGGATGCCTGATGCCAGTGTCCCTTCCTGGAGTCACTCAATTCGGAGCAGATGTGCTGAGCCGAGCCAGTGCAGCCGCTCCACTGCAGTTCCTCGCGGGAACGCCTGCTGCAGAGACGCTGGCTCCAGGCATGGAGGTGCCCTGTCCGCTTGGATGGCCAGCGGCTCTGGTGAGGAAACCAGGCCCTGCTGCCGAGACAGCTGGGAATGGTTCCTCAGGACCCAGGGGGAGGAGAAGTGACAGAGGCCCTCATTGCAATTTCAGGGTTATTACGGACGCGATAATGAGGCGTTGCATGCATCATTTTTCAGCGCTTTGCTCCCCCGCCCCCAGTTCAGCCCGTGCACTAATGGTCTCCATCCCAGGAGGACAGTAAAGGCTCTGCTGGTGCTGTAACTCTGTTCATCCTGCAGCTGGGCATCAGCTGGGCTGGTGCTTGTGCAGGTGGAGGGGGTGAGGAGTGAAGATGACTTCCCAGAAAGCTGGTGCGGTTCTCCATTGGTGGAGAGGAGATGCTCAAGATAGAGGTTGGATTAAAGAGGAGATTGCTGGGCCCCCAGACCTGGGGAAAACCCTTCTGTGACGGAGGACCCTCTGTTCCTGCGTGATTATGTGTGTGTGTCCAGCTTCTCATAGGGTTATTTTTGGGGACTGTGCATGTCCCTTGGGTGATGCCTGGGGGGGGATGCCTCTCAGGAGGCAGAGATCACCTCCCTGCAGCTGCCCATCTTATCAGGAGAGAAGATGAAAAGATCCCCAGCTGGGATCTGTCACTGCTGCCTGCCGGCATTGAGGATCTGTCACCGGCAGAGCAAAAGGGAACAATGTTATTTTCGGTTTGATCCGGCTGTTTTCCCTCTCCAAGTACCGCAGGCTGCAGCAGAGACGACCAGACACGAGGTGCTGCCAAACGCTCGCGCTGCTTTACCTTTGCCTTGGCGCGGGTTTTTCACAACAGAGAGAAGTGCTTTTTTAATTATGAAAGAAACCTTTGTAGTCTCTCATGCTGGCAGAGACCTGGGGGTGAAGCTGATACACAAAATGTATTTTTGACGTGGTTTAATGCCTCTTCCAGGCTGCTGCATCTCTCCTGCATCCTCCTGTCAGTCACCCACGGGACCAGGCAGGTCTGTGTTTGGGACCGGGGGCCTGGGTCTGACGGAGGGGTTCCAGGAGGCTTCGGCGCCCCGTTCCTCCGCCTGCAGCCTGGAGGAGAGAGCCAAAGCAGGCAGGTTTAACAGCCAGAGCAGGAGAGGAGGGAATCCCTCCCTTCCCGGGGGGCAGGCACACTGCGAGCGGCACAGGGATCCGGCAGATCCTGAGCTCTTTCCCCTTTCTCCATCCATGCCGCTTCCCAACAGAGCATGCGATCAAATCAAACACGGCAGGATTATTTATTGAGGTGCCTGTTTGAAGTTGAATGGACAGGAATTACAGTTTCAAAACTGTGAGAGAAAGAGCTTTTTAGCTCTCTTCCTTCCTCCAAAATAGCAACCGCATCGCCGCGTGCCATGGGGATGTCAGGGTGAATCTGTTTCACTGACAACAAGATTGTTCTGTCTAGACGGGGAAGCGCGGCTGAACGGAGTGAGTCTGCGGAATAATTTAAAGCCAAAATACTTCACAGGCATTAGATTTAAAATAAAAACTGGCTTGACACAGATGATGCTTGATGGATAGCTTGTGTGGGGGCAGGATGGCAGCTGGCTTTGAGACAGAGCTTGATGGAGGTGATTGACGGATGTCACTCAGGGTGACCTGGTGGCTGCTGACCTGTCACCTTTCCCAGACAAGTTGTTTCAAAGGAGTGGGTCCGTTGAGGCATCCAGCTGGCCCTGCAGTGCTCAGTGCAATATCTTGGACCTGTCCTGAATTTTTTTGTTCCCAGGCAGCCTGCCCAGCCCTCCCCAGCCCCTGGGTGCCTTGCCCCCCCGTGCTGCTCTGTGCCCACCCCACGGCCTGACCACACTGAGGAGAAGGAGCAGAAGGGGTTGTGCGGAGGGGAGATGAGCCTTGCGTTCGCCATCTGCCTGGAGGGGCTGGCAGCCAGGGCTGTCTGAGGCAGAGCGGTGTGGTGGTGCGGTTGCAGCCCAGCTGGCATAAGGGATTTACTTTCTTCTGGCAGAGAAAGAAAGATGAAATATTAAAAGCATGTCTCAAAGGCTGGAATCTCTCTATATATATATGTGTATATGTATTTTTTTCCCTTTTTGAGGAGGACTTCAGCATTGCTCAGAGAGGCAGCAGCCGGTCAGAGCAGGAGGGATGCCAGCCATCTGGAGAAAGCAGGGAGAAGGGCTGAAGGAAGGGAGGAAGAAGAGGCGCGTCTCAGGTGGGCTGATCTCAGAGTCCAGGGTGGACACTGATGCTTCAACTCCACCCTAGCCTGTAGGACTTGTGCTTTAGTCTCGTTTGGCTCCTGTTCAATGGCAGGAAATAAAAACTTCTCTTCTTGTCTCTGTCCCTGTAGATGAGGGCAGTGCCCCTCTGAAGTAGGAGGACACCTCTGTGTTGGCCCCTGTCCTTGGATGAGGGAGGATGCAAGACAGGAGGAGCAGAGGGCAAGGCATTGGTCAGCTCCCTCCAGAGAAGTCCTGCTGGCTCCTAACTTGTCATTTCTGGCATCCTGGTGAGTCCAAGAGTCCCCTGATGGCTTTCTGAAGCAGGGATGGTTTGAGGTCTCTCCTAGGGCCAAGCTATTCCATTTGCTTCTGCTGATGAGCTTAGGGGCAGGCTGTCAGGGGAGAGCCTTGCTGGCAGGCAACAAGGCATGGAGATGCGCCATGTCCTAAACTCAGCAGAATTTGGAGCCTCCTATTTTTTCCCCCCAAGCAGTCACCAGACATCTCCGCGTGCCTTCACGTGGCAGTTCAGCTGTTGGGTGGGCAGCGGGAGCTGGCATCCCAATCGGGTGCGCTCGCAGGAATGCGGAGGGAGGAAGAGCCGAGCTCTGCGCGTTTGCCAAGTGAGGGGCTGGAAGGAACCCGTTCAGGGTGTTTAAAGCTTTTCCTTCTGTTTCTTTGACGTCTCCGTTCTGCTCTTGCTCTGGGTTACCTGCTCTGGGCCAGATTCAGAGGAAATGTGGGAAAGGGGAAGATGCAAGTTCAGCATGGCAGGGAGCAGACCCAGAGCCCTCTTGGCTTTACACCTCTGCCAGCGCTGGCTGTGAGCGCTGCTTATTTGCTGATTAAGGATGTACCTGAGCGAAGCACGCTGGGGAGACGGTGGCTTGCTCGGGGTCACGAGATGAGTGGGCAGTGAAACAGAGCTTGACCTCAACTCTCACTCCTGCCACTGCCTTCCCTCTGAATCCCCATCTCCCACATCGTCTCCATCAGGATGGGGTGGGGGCAGGCAGCAGAAGGGAGCCCTGGTGTCCATCATCCCCCTCCAGCCTTGCCTTCCACCTTCCCCTCCCTGCCTCCTGAAAGACCCTATGATTAATTATACTACTCCGCAACCCCCGAAAATTTATTTAGGGTTTTATGTTTGCTGTTGCTGCTGCTTACACAATGGCAAATCTGCCGTGGCTGCGTCCCAAGCAGGTGGCAGCTAATAGGTCAGTAAAGCAAATCGCACCATTAGAGCTGTCAAGAGGCAGGCAGGTAGAGGGGAACGCCGCGGAGAAGTCAAGACAGATCTGCTTTAGAAGGAACGCGTCTGGCTATGCTGGTTTGTAGGAAATTGCTCACTTCCCTGGTAGCATCCACCACTTTAATAGATCAATTTTTCAGCTATAGTTTGTCTAGCTTAAGCTTTCTTTTCCCCGCATCCCATGCTCTCCTAAAATTTAGTCTAATGGCTCCTTTTCATCTCTGAGAGTGTTGGAAGTTGTTTTCCTTAAAGATTTTCACACTCTTTTCCTTGGGGTGTACAGAAAAGGAGGGCTGGGAGGATTGTCAGCTGAAGGAAAGGGAGAGCTTCAAACCAGGAGAAAGCCCTCTGGAAAACGCTGCCAAAGGCAGGAGAAATCAGCCCAATTTGAAACAGCTAGCAATGACCCAGGGAGATTTAGAAATCGCCTCTGAGCATCTTGCTTGGTGCCACTGTCGAGGGGCTGAGGACGGCCTGCCGTGAACGGATAAAACGCTGCTGGACCCGCATCTCGGCAGGAGGGAATGGGGCGGGCGTGACTCCCTTGTCCTGCTCAGGGGCTCTGCTCCTGCCTGGAAGGGCGCAGGCTGGTTTGTACCTGCTGGGAATTTGCATGCAGTGGGAATCTCTTCCCAATGGCTTTGTGCCCCTTCGCACGCTCTGTGTAGGGCGCCTCCAGCAGCCTGCATCCTCGCGGGAAAGGCAGTTCAGATACCCTGGCTCCTCCTGCTTCCTCCCTGTGAGTGCCGTACTGCTAGATTTCAACGTTTCTGCAGAGATGGTTTGATAAATTGAAGCAGGTTGTGTTTATTCTATAAAGCTCTGTAGGTATCTTGCACTGGATATCACCTTCCAGTGCACGGTGAGCAATTCAGCTTGAGGAATCATTGCCAACTCCGTTATCTCTGTAGCCAGTCCTGCCTGATAAACGTGCTCCCTCCAGGTCGGCCGAGCCCAGCGGGGAGCCAGAGCCAGCTACGCCTGTGCGCTGGGCTCTGCTGTTTAGGGGAGAGCAGGGCTTCTGCTCGGCGGCTGCTCGCAGGCTTCCCAACAACAGGCGCTCAAAACGAACCCAAGGGATGCTTAAACACCATGGGACTAACAGAGCTCTTGTGCAACCAGCCTTGGGAGTCCCTGGGCTTTTTTTCAGCCCTTTTGGGAACTGGGAGTTCAAGTTCCCTAGCTTGGAGGGGCAGAAATTTGGTATAATTTTTGTGAGCTGAGTGTCCTGTTGTGCTTCCCCTGACCCTAGGCTGGGTCAGATAACGATGGCAACCGCTGCACTGGCTCTTGCTGAAGGACAGGAACTGGGAGGAAGACCCCCCCTTTGCCACCATCTCCAGGCAGAAGGGGCTCGTGGAGCCTCACAGGGGCAGGGGAGCCCTTCAGGGGTTCCCTGAGCTCCCGCCCCGGGGTCAGCTGCCACCCTGGTGCCAAAAAAGTGGGGATAGTCTCTGCCCCATCTGAGCAGGCAATGGCGAACGTGGAAAGCTGCCAAATGGCTCCTTTCTGAGGCTGCGGGACTGGGGTAGAGAAAGTGACTTTTGTAGAAATAAAGGACACTTCCTTTTGGGTCAAGTGCTCTGGAAAGGAGGGATTTTTGAGATGAAAGCCTTTTTACTCAGCTAATGTAGATTCACATTGCCTAAAGGGAAGTCTGCCTTGTGTTGGGGTGTTTTTCCCTCTGGGGGCATTGTGATTGCTTTTGAAGATGAATTTTCAACATACAAAGGAGAAGAAGAAAGCTGAGAGACAGAAAGGACTTTAAAAATTACCAGGGGTTCTCGTGGTCTGTTTTAATTTGTTAGCATGTCTCTCTTGCTTGTAACACCCCTGTCAGGTGCAGGGCTTTTCCTTTTCCCTTCCTAACTTGCTCCTTCCCGCTGGCATCTTTATCAATCCCAGCCTCTGGATTTTTTTTTTTTTTTTCCACCTGTTCTGGCTTTGGTAAGACTACAGGAAGCATCGGAGTGTTTTGCCTCTCTGCTTTTTGCTGGTTTCTCCTCCCCTGCCCTGGAGGGACGAGGTGCACGCAGAGCTCTGCTCTGTGACTGCGTACTGTGAAATGCTGTAAAACCCAAGCATCGATTTGTCAATCAAAGGTGTCTGTTTGCTCCCTGGTCTGGGGCTTTAATGCCTGCAAATCCATCTTTCACTCCCCGATGGTTTGCGTTAAGATTTTTGAAATCGACCGTTGTGCTTCGGAGCTTTGGGAAGGGAACAGTCAGCCAAGCCAGCGTTCCTTGTGCCGGCTCACCCGGGGGGTTTGAAACAGGCAGAAACCAGAGAGAGCCCGTGGGGGCCTGGTTCAGCAGCTCTGTGGTTCCCAGGCTTTGTGGATGGTAGGGTTGTGGC
>JAAGAY010145715.1:36517-100176 GCA_011801015.1 Ardeotis arabs
TTTTTTTTTTTTTTTTTGTGGTGCCTCTTAGAGCTCTGAGACATCCCTAGCCCTCGTGAAATTCGTAGGGGTATGAGCCAGGGAGATTACCACAAACAGCAGCGGTGACTCTAACAGCGCCTGATATTCTCGCAGTGCTGGGCACGAGCACGGTTGTGACTTCTGGGGCTGCTGGCGGTTTCTAAACGTGTCCTGCTCTTATTGCTTTCTCATCTGCTCGCAATTCTCTGCAGCTCACCCCTAATCTCCTGCAATAGACCCGCCGTTACCGCCAGCGGTATGATGGGTCGCGTCACAGGGGCACCGCAGTGGCGAGATCTGTCGGAGTGTTAATAAAAGGGCTTAACGCAGAGAAAAGGAAACCCTGCTCCCTCCAGAGACCTCGTTGATGAATCTCATCTAATTAACCTCGGAGGTGATCGCCTACAGCGGTGGTGTGTGCCAGCAAATAGCCTCCATCCAAATCCAGTGTGAAGGTGGGTGGCTTTCCCCCACGGAAAGCCCGACTCGACCTGTGGCTGAGAAGGGCTGGAGCAGAACTGGGCTGAAGGAGCATTACCTATTAGATATTAGGAAAAAAATTTTTACTCTGAGGGTGGTGGAGCACTGGCCCAGGTTGCCCAGAGAGGTGGGGGATGCCCCATCCCTGGAAACATTCAAGGCCCGGTTGGCCGGGGCTCTGAGCAACCTGATCTGGTTGGAGATGTCCCTGCTCCTGGCAGGGAGGTTGGACTGGATGGGCTTTGAAGGTCCCTTCCAACCCAACTCAACCCGTTCTGTGATTCTATGATCCAGAAATTTGACTCAAATTGCAGGGCGGTTGTTGCATGCGGATGCACATGTTTTATCCCAGTGGATCCCCGCGGCCTGGCGCAGACCCAAGGGGTTGCTCTGTGCATGGCAGTGCCCTGGCAGTGCCCCTGCCTCGTCTGCTGCCCTGCACCGTGATGTTTGCTCGTGGGTGGGAGGTGGATGGATTTCTTCCTCCCTGGGCATTTCCTTCTGCTCCTAAGGGAATTCTTTCAATAGAGGCCTTTGCTTGTTTCTTCACAGATAACTGGACAAATCCCATCCTCTGCGATAAGGATGTGCCAGTATTACCATTGCCCACCACCATAACACATCCCCTTTCTGAGGCCGCGTGAAGGTAAGATCTGCAGCAACCAAATCGCTTGATCTCTCCTCCATCCTCCACTCTTGTCTCCAGCATGCCCCGGGATGTTCTTTCTACCCTCTGTTTTTGCAATCAGTTTACCAAGTCCCTTTCATATAAAGGAGAAAAAAAAAAAATAAAGTAGCTCCGTAATATACTATGGATACCAGCGATGGGTGGCCGTGAGGAGCGTGGGGCAGCTGAGGGATAGGGAATGGAGTCCCATGGGCTGGGTTTGGGGCTTTGAGAGTTGCTTTCCACTTAAATTGCCTAAATTGAATATTTCCTCCCTCATATATATATATTTTTTTTTTTTCTAAAGCACTGAGCTTTCCCTTGGCCTCGAGGGAAATGTGCTGGTGCTGGATCTGTTTCTCTCCCAAAGCCTCACATCAATCCTGCCTCTAATTTGGGGTCTTTTATGTAACTAAAAATAGCTGCAGCGTTGGTAGCTCTGCGGCAAGCTGTTTGTTCCTCTTCCTGGGCTTGCGTTTAGGTTGGCTTGCAGACGCATATGTTCCTAAAATTCCTGTTCCCTCTCAGCAGCGTTTCCAACACTGTTCCTTGGCACAGTCCCTCGTTCCCTGTTCTCTCTCCCTCCTGGGAATGATGAACAAACCTCCCGTGTTTTGTCTTTCCCTTCCCTGCCCAGCTCTGTGGCTGGGCTCTATTCCCACTCCAGTTGCTGTCGGAGCACCAAGCCTCTTGGTCCTGCTGCTGCTTTAATCTCGGGTTAATTACCCCTTTCTTGCTTCACTAAGCTGGTTGGAAGCATTAGACTTCTACCCTGTGGTAGATCCTAGCACAGAGTTCCTTGGGAATATTAAATGAACCAAGTTATTTGTTAACAGTTATCTACAGAGGAGCTGGATCAGTGACCAGTTTTCTGACCTCAGTTGCCAAAATCTCCTCAAAAGGTCCCTTTTTTGCACCAGAGCTTCTCAGATGGATCCAAACACCCCAGCTTCTCTGGACGCCTGGTCTCTGCCCTCCCTGGGGTTTGTGCAAGGAGCCTAAGGCAGGATGAAGCGGGGAGGTCTGGATGGCTCCTCTTGCAGGTGCTCCATTCCCCCAGCAGCCAGGGCATGTGCCTGCAGGTCAGGGCTTTCAGCCATGGTTCCTTTTTTTTTTAAGGTCCTTATATTAGTCTCCTAACAATGCTTCCTTGTGTTTCCCGAGAAGTCCAAAGTACGTGCCATAGCCCTCTGGGAACAAGGGGTGAAGGGTGCTCAGTTCTGCCACTTCCATGAAGCTGCCCCCCTTTGCTGGTGTGAAATCCTCTCCCGGCAGGGATGTGGGGTGGAGCGGAGCCCGGATATCGCTGGCACAGATGCACCGTGTGCTGTTCCATCGTCTTACCACGTGTTTTCTCAAAGCCAGAGCGTGGCTGTCACAGGTGTGGTGACAGGAGCGTGGCCGCAGTGTGAAACAGACGGAAGAGGACCTAAAGCTTTCCCTGATTCCTGCAGTACCAAGAACTCAATTTGCTGCTCCTCTGCAGCACGGGGATTTTCTGATCATGGCAGCCTTTTGTCCACCTGAGCAGGCCTTTGCTGTTCCTACGGTCACCCCACGCCTCGGCAGCTGTTTCGGCAGAGCACCAGCTTCTCTGTGCACAGGGCCAGCAGCGCGGTTTCCCCCTTGCACCCGCCTTAGGGTGGCTTCTGCAGGGAGAGGGTCCTGGTTTAAATCTTCCTTGTCTGGGGAGAAATAGCTATTTATGGGTCTGCATGCTGCTGTGAGAAGGGGGCCAGGCCTCTTTGTGGGGGGTCACGGAGGCATCCCAGGGTGCTGAGAGCTGTGGGTTAAGGCAGCGTGCTGGCCCTTCTGCGCTGAGAGGGGGGGATTTGCTGGCTGCCTGCACTGCCTGCCCCTGCGGATCCCCTCCAGACAGAGGAACCAGCCTCTCGCTGTAGCAAAAAGGCAATTCCCCCGAGATCCACAGCCCTGGACACCCTCGCTGCCCCACTGATGCTGCGCTGGGATGGAGATGCTGGCACAACCCTGGCCCCATAGGCAGAGCTGGTACGGCTGTCTCCAGATGGTGTCCATGGCGGTTGGGGAGGGATGGGGAAAGTTCAGCTGCCCCCAGCCCTGCCTCAGGACCCATTTGTGGCTTGCTCTGGAGAGCAGGATCCGGCCCCGTGCCTGCTGACGGCTCGGAAAGCTGCTTCTGCAGCGAGCTGTCAGGGAAGGGAGCAGGCATTCCCGAGCTGCTGCTCTGCTTCGTGGGAGGAAAGGCTTCAAACAGCAATTAGCTACCGTTGCCATTTCCAGAGAAACGGCTCGCGGTGTGCCGGACAATGGGCTGCAGGAGGCAAACGGGTTAAAAGCTCTAATTCTGGTGAGATATATTTAGGTGGGCTTTTTTCCTTTCCAAGGAAGGCAGATTAAAGAGGCTCTGACTCTTTAAATAGACTGCTTTCTCCTTAACCAGCCAGGAGCTCTGGTAGGAGCGCGGGCTGTTCCTTTCCATGGCTGTCCTGGCGCTCGTGCCACGCGCCGAACACGGCTGAGCTTCCTGGAGACCTGCCCTCGCATCAACGGCAAGGGGGCCGAAATGAAAGGCTCGGTTTTCCCTTGACAGCTGTCAAAAGAGAGAAGTTATCAGCCGCCACTTGCCAGCTATATTATTTATTCTATTAGCTGAAGCATAGCAGCGTAAAAGATAATTTAGTCTGGGTTAATGCAGCACAATGCAGAACTCATTACCAAGCCAGCTCTGTGTTCTCCTGCCGCTGTTGCCAGCCCTAGATGCCTGCGCATCCCTGGTCCCCTTGTACAGCATGGGCTGAGGCACCGGGACAGCCGCAGACCCACAGAAGGGAGCTGACAGCAGCGATCAGAGCTCATTTCCCAGCACCTACTGCCAAGGCTGCCTCCACTGTTGCCTCGTTTGCAGCCTTCAGCGGCTTTCGGCACCGACACGAGCGAGCGCCGCTGATGCTGCCATCCTGGAGCTGAAGCTCCTGCTTAACGTGGGAAGGCAGGAGCATCTGTCCCCACCGCTTCCCTGCTAGCGCGCTGCTATGAAGGCAAAAAGCCATCTGCCTGCAGAGGCTGAGCTCCCTGGTCGGTGATATTTGCTAACCCCAGAAGAGGAATTGCTGCTATGGGAGGGCAGGCAGAGGGACGTGTGATGAGATACCACCTCGTCCTCTGAATTCACTGAAGTGTGGATCTTCCACATGTTGCTTTCCTCTTGACCATGAGACCAGACCCACAGCTCTTCGTGTGAGACCAAAGCTCCTGAACATCCCCTTCTCACAGCTGCTGAAAGAGGCTCAAAGATGACAGTCCTGTGCCACTCCTTCTTCACAAGGTTGGTGTTGCCCGATGGGGTCTTGCCTTCATGAGAAGCTTCTAGTGCTGTGTTCACGCTGATCTTGTAAAGCATCTCGACTCCTGAGGCCATTCGCATGACAGAGCTGGTTCAAAAACGCTTTTACAGAGAACGGTCACTTATTACGAGCCAGCGTTTGCAGAGCAACCCCATGCAAACAGCTGGATTGCTGGCCTGGGAAGCCCAGAGCTGTTGGGGGCTGAGGGGCACCTGCAGCTCGATGGTCTACAGCCTGACCAAGCCCACTGCAGAGCAGTCCTGGCCCTTTGGTGTGCCTCTTTCTGTGGTTTCATCTACATTCTGCTACCTCTCCTTGTCACATATCTGGTGGTATCAAGTCCTAGAGCATCATATTCTGGATGTTTAGAAATTATAAGGGAAACTGATTTCTTCCTTAATCCTCTGAGCTTTTTTCGTTCCTCCATTGTGTTAGTTAATTCGTTGTTTAAGCTGTGTGTCAGCTCTTGTTCTGGCTTACTACAGATGAGGCTGGCTTCTCAGCACTTTCACCTCCTTCCTTTGCCCATCAGCTTCTGCAGTAGCGCTTTGATTCCCTCTTGGAACGCGACCGCTGTGGATGCAGGCTGACCAATACAGCAGTTCGATGAGTGTGTTGATCCTGATGAGCATCATTTGCCCTGGATAAGTCAGGGAGCATATCTTCAGTTGCAGGTAATAGGCAGTAACGTCCTCCTTCCGCCTCGTCTGAAGGTTTCCAGGTCTCCCTTTCACCCAAAGGGGCTTCCTTGCTTCCCCCGTGGTGGGAGGCAGAGATGCCTGAGCAAACTCTGAGTTAGGTATTGTGGAGTCCAGAAGCTGCAGGGAAGCTTTACATGAGGCTCTTGCCCTCTGTAATCATCCCATCTCGAGAAGCACGAGATGTTACCTCAGGCTACAGGGCTTCTTCCCAGGATGGGTTGATCAACATCGACCTTGTTATCTGGGAGTGCTCCTGGCAGCCTCAGCGGGGGGACACAGAGGCACCAACTGCCGCTTGATGCCAGCCAGTAGCGTGCTTTTGGCTGGTTGGATGCCTTACGCTTTCCCAGATGTGCATTTGCTCCACGTTGGATGCTCTCTTGCCCCACTGGAGCAGGAGCTGTGCTGTGCAGGCTGTGACCCACAGTGTGGTGTGCAGGGGAGTGTGGTGCTCCCAGGGTGGCCTTCACAGAGGGTGAGAGGAGCTGACCAACTTTTTTGTGATGGGATGGTCCTTCTACCAACCTTTGCGGCCTTAGTGAGGCTCAAACTGCCTCCAAAACCCCTTCCCAAACCGCTGCGGGGTCAAAGCACGCTTTGAAAGGAGCCTGCAGCACCAGGTCCTCTCCCTTGGGCTCCTCTCAGCCATGACTGGAGCTCCCTGCGCGGCCGCCTGCTTCCTCCCAAGAGGAACGAGCTGCCACGTGACGGCTTCTGAGACAAATTGGGGTCCCAGGTGTCAGGACAGAACAAACAGAACTGGAAATCTCAGCTTTGCCTGTGTGCAAGTTGTTCTGGGCTTTGCTGGCATGAGCCTTGGTTCCACGCAGCTGCTTATCGGCTGCTCTGGTGTCCGCTTCCCTCTGCCGCGGCCTGAGTCAGAGCACAGAGGTGAGAACGAACCTTGGCAAACCGACCGTGCTCTCCTCACGGGGTGGAAAATCCAAGGGTGGCCAAACCATCTCCACTCCTTGCCGGGCAGCTGTGGCTGCGCATCCTCCCACCCGCATCCTCCAGCCACACGGTGGGCAGCCTTCCTCTTCCTCCCTTGCAGGAGAGCCCAGCCCCACCGCCCTGCTCGTTCCGTTTGTCTTGGTTCATGTTACAGTCGAGGATAAAGTCGTGGATATTTTCGTGCAGCGATAGGATCTCGCCAGCCAGCTCTCTCTTAATAAGATCCTGGTCGTTTGTGATGCCCGATTCCCTTATCTCCCCGCCGCAGACGTACGTTACCCCTCCGCTCACCGGCCAGGGAGGAAGCAGCCAAAATGCTGCTCCCCAGCCCAGTCTGTAGTCAAAGCTCCAACCCCTTCTCTGGCCTGTAAATAAAGGGGAGGTTAGATGCCAAAGCAAGGCATCAACATGGCACCGCCCACGCTCCTGCGGCTCTCGGGGCCTCCTGGAAGCTGTCTGATGGGAGGGGAACGTTCCCGGCCGGAGATGTGACCGCTGGAGCATGCGTCTCAGCCAGAGTGACCACTGTAAGCAGAAAATGTGGAGAAATAAGTGAAAAGTGAAAAAGAAGCTGGAAATCAATAGTGCTTCACCCAGTATGGAGCCTGGGAAATGCAGAAGTTGTGAAAGGAAGCGAAAAGATGCGATGAGAAACTCTAGAGGAATTTCTAGCAGTGAGGAGGAGGAGGAACTGATTTTTAGCAGATGAAAAAAAAAAAAAGAAAAGGAGGGGGAAAGAAAAAAAAGCCCTTAGCAATGCTGTTGGGATGGGAAAAGCAGAGCGCGTGGTGGTGGTGGTATCTGTGGAGAAGGGATGATGCCGTCAGCCCGCGTGACGGTGAAGATGTGTGAACCTGCCCCCGTCCCTGCTCTCCAGGCCGGCTTTTCTGGGAAGCGGTCGATGAAGTTTTGCGGGAGGCTGTGTAACGATTGACCTCGCAGGAGCAGGTCTTATCAATGCAGAGAGCCAGCTCGGCTTGCAGCTGGGTCAAGCTGCGTTGCAGAAGGCGATGTTGCTGCCGTTTAGAAATTTCTGCTTCTCTTTGGTCAGAGTCTTCAACTGCCTGCTGCAGCCTGGTACAGAAGCGAGCCTGGGTCGCAGCGCCGTGTTTCCACGCGGGGCATCTCCTCCTGCCGTACCAGCACCCGCCCGCTCTGCAAAGCCATTTTGGGTTGGTCCGCTGATGTTTAGCCAGTGCCACCCGCCTCTCTGACCCAGAGGAGCCCCTTGGCCACAGCTCTCCGGCTCTTCAAGATCCCTCGCAGCGATGCGGATGAACCCACACCTAATTGCTTTCAAAATTCCCTGTTGCTATGACGACTCGCCAAGCGTGATGCACTCCAGCACTGTCTCTCTGCTCCCAGGTCTTGCATCGCCACCAGAAAGCTGTGTGCACACCTCTGTAGGTGCAGGTGCTTTGTTCCAGCTTCCAGAGGCGGTTTATAATCCCCTTGGAGCCTGAGCAGGATCTCTCCTGAGCTGGTGGAGGGTTTACTTAAAAGGTCTGGTAATAAGGTTAAGGAGAGGCCGCTCACCCCACTGCTGAGCGCTCCGACAGCTAAATTTAGCCCCTTGAGTCATAATGAGTCAGCGAATCGGGGGCAGGGAATCTTGATTTCTCTCTTCTCTCTCTTTTTTTTTTTTTTTTTTTTTTTTTTTGCCCTCCAGATTGGCTTGGTTTCTGCCTTAATCCAGCACACTACCTACCCGCAGTGCTTTCCCCCGGAGCACCCCTGAGCCTGGTAAGTGTCATCTGCCATGGCGAGTGGCCTGTCCGCAGGCAAGCAGCATTGTTTCCCATCGTTAGTGGTCCCAGGCACGGGAAGCTCTGGCTGGTCAGCGTTCTCTCTTGCTGGGTAAGCGCTGGTTGAGGCTGCGGGCAGGTAGAGCATCCCCGAAGCTGCTTGGATACATGGCAATGAGTGAAAGTCTATCCAGATGCCCTTCTCCCAGTGCCAGAGTGCTGCAGCATGGCTAGGAGCACAAGATGAGCTCTGAAAAACCAGCATGAGTGTTAAAAGAAGCACCATCAGGAGCTCCAGGTTTGCTGGGCCTCCAGAGCTGCTCTGTGCCATGCCCAAGCCTCCTCCAGATGGGCCTGTCCCTGTGCTGTGCTGCAACTATCCATCCTTTCCAGGAGCAGGGACAGGTGCCGAGGTCCCCAGGAGGCTGTGACGGAGCGGGATCAGCCAGGGCTCAGCACTGTGCCTGGTGGAGACCTTGGCCTGGGACGGAGCCTTCTCACAGCCCTTGGAAAGCAAATCGTGGGAGCGGAGCCCCCGCTGCTAGCCGATTGTATCGGTTTGCATTAGATCCCACCGAGTGTGTTTTACATAATCTGTTTCCCAGACTGAAGTGTTTTACACATGCAGCATTTAATCACCTTGTAAAAAAAAAAGGGAGGAAAAACTATCTCCACCCCTGGGGCTAGGAAATAGCTGAAAGGGAATCCAGAAAAGAGACAGTGCGCTCGCCCCGCCGCGCTTGCTGGGCTGGGGAGCCCTGAAGAGCCGGTGTTTGCACTGGCAGACAGCGAGGGGTGGGACAGGAGAACTCAGAGGGTCAAAAAGCCCACGCTGAAAGCATCCAGCACAATGTCCGAGTGGAGCTGCTCCCCAGCTTGCGGTGCTTGGCCCTCCCAGGGCCACGACGCCAGGGTGAAGGAGGCAGGAGGTGGGGTGGATACTGGGCATCCAAAGCCTCCACAAGCCGCTTCTGTAACAGCTCCTGAAAAAATGCTTATCCCTTGGGCCCTGGTGCTCCACTCGCCTCTGTTTTTGGTGGTTTTAAGGATTGCTGGCCAGCCGTCCTTCTTCCTGGCACCTGGCGATGAATGGGTGGCTCGTTGGGCAGTGATGGGCGCAGTGAGCAATGGGTGCTCCTCGGCCTGTTCTGGGTGTTTGCACGGTGACGATGGGCTGGAAGGGCTGTTGCTCTCGCTGTCATGTCTTTTTTTTTCATTTGCAGTAAGCGAAGGATGTGAAATCAGAGTAATGACCAAGGAGACAGCATCCACTTGACTTCTCGCCCACAGCGGGAGCAATTAATCTCGCTAAGGCACTGCAGCGAAGCGAGGCCACGAGGTTATGCAGCCCAAAGCCCGTGCGCTCCTGGAGCTGAGGATGATGCTGGTCCAGCAGCCGCAAGGTGTGTTCCCCCTCCCTCCCTCCCTCTGCCTTGCCTTTGATCTGCTGCCACGAGGGAATATCGTTCCCGTTGGGAGCTGGCTCAACCCAAACTGGTACAGCAGCGGGAGCCCCGCCATAACTAATGAGATGTCTGCCACTCACTGGCTGATGCAGCGGTGGGTCCTCTGTGCTGCCGAGACCTGCGCTGATAAACTGAGCCTCCCGGAGACGGAGCGGCTTCCCTCTGCACCTCTGCTCCCCCTTATCTGGTAGGATCGCTCCTCCGAGCGCTGCTCAAGCCTCCTCTGTGGCGTAACACGCTGCTGAGGCCTGGTCCTGCCAACAGGCGATGCAAGGGGAGAGCAGATCTGACTGGTGGTGGTCTCCACGCCAAGGTTGGAAGGTACTGGGCATCATCCATATTGCAAAGCACACAGCTGCCACCTTCATGGAGTGGGTCTGAGCCTTGCACCGCAGCAAGACCCAGCGTGCCCCTCGTTTGGCCGTGGCTGTTCGATGCCAAAGACAATGAGCAGCTTGGAAGGACGTTTTTTGTTGGCAGCTGGTGATGTGTGATCACTAAAGGAATAGGGAAGGGATCAAGGTCTTGCTCTCCCTGCCTGAGAGCATGACCTCCTGTCCCTCGGCTGCGTGTTGCTGGCGGGGTGCCTGAGCAAGGACATTCTGGGGACAATGCCGACTGCAGTCCTGGATTTGAGAAGCCCTAAAGGGCAGGCGACACAGTGCCGACGGCGCTGAGGGGACGGGTGCCTACCTCTCCCTTGTTATTTATCATGCCATAAAATCCAAGGTAACACACATCCATAAACGCCGCGGAGGGTTTCACGCGTGTCAGCCGTGCTTAGGTGATGGAGCAGATGCTCTTTCAAGACCAGGGGCTCCACGAGCAGAGGCCGGTCTGATGGATGGGGCAGCCTTCAGCTGCCTGCGCCTTCACCGGGCCGTAGCACGCAGCTGCTTCCCCAGATGCCGTGTCACCACAGGATGGGAAGGCTCGGTCCGTCTCAGCAGCGGGGTCCCACCTGCCCAGGTACCTGCTGGGGGGGTTCTGCAGGCTCTGGGGTCGGGGCGCTGTGTGAGCTCGCTCGTTCACGTGCGACAATGGCCAACGTCATCCCCAGGGCAGGATCAGTTGCCCGGGGAGGCAGGGAGAACTGGGGGGCTGCTCAGAAGAGCTGAGGCTCCCACCGGTTGATTTTCCCAGGAAATAAGATGTGTGCCGTCGCGATCTGTGCACACGTGCACATCTGACAGCTCCCGAGCTCCTCGGATGGTCTGAGCCATGTGTGACAGCAGAGCTGTCACCAATGCTGATGGGAGATGCTCCTACACAGAGATGTTCCTGTGTGTCCTGTGAAACGTGCAGCCGGGTGGGAGAGGGTGACAGTGAGCGTCGCTGTGGAGGGACAATCCAGCAGGCACACACCCCTGGGACCTGCAGGAACGACTCCTTAGGTGCGTGTGGCCCGCTCATGGGTGAAGGCTTTGGCAGGCAATGACAACTGAGACGTCAAACTTGGGTCAACCGGGAGACGTAAATCCCAGTATTTGGGATTAGCACAGGTAATTTGTTTCAAAGGCAGTCAAATCCCTTCCCTGTAGGTGCGTGCTTGTCACAGGAGATGTTCCTCATCTCCAGGAGAATTGCTCCAGTTGAACAGATCCAGCCCTCTCTGGGGAGAAGGTCTCTGGAGTTGCTAATCACTGTATTTTGGGACTTTTTTCCTAACACTTGTGGAAGATTGCTTCCTCCTCCTTCTCCTCTTCCTTTTGTCTTTCTGCAACATCACAGGGTTGGAAAGGACCATCTGCTGATTTGATTAATGGCTCTTTTCTGAAAAAGCAACAGACACAAATGACCCCGTGAGTGTGGCAAAGAGAAATGGAGAAACAGGCTGGCTAATTTTCAGCCATTATTTTGGAACCCAAACTCCTTCTCAGTATCAATTCAGCTATTATTTCAAAAACTAATTAATCTTCACTCAGGCAGCTCCAAGGGAACTGTGTTTAGATGATTAACAGCCCATGGATTATGAAAAGTCTTGCTTTTGGATTCTACTACAGTGCTTGCCTCCTTCCATCGTCCTGCTTACCAACTCCTTTCATCAATCCATCTTTTTTTTTTTACACTTAAGAGCAAATAATAAATCATGATGGATTTTGCTTGCTTTCTTGGGGGGGATCCTGAAATGTTCTTCATCTGGGCAATTTTTGTGGTGGTTTTGCAGCTAATCACTGCCAAGCAGGACAAGTCACTGCTGCTACCAGGAGGATCTGGAGAAAGGTACTGAGAAGCGGGGCAATCAGCTATGAGAAAGGAGATCCTAGAAGCATAGAGGATGGGATTTTTATTTTTTCTGGGTAAGCAGCACTGCAGAAGCAGTGCTTTAGCACCTTGGAGGAAACCATGAAACCTTCCCTCTGCTTGAGTGACCGAGAAGGAAAAGATGCACAGAAAGGCGATGCTGGTAATTCCCTGTGATGTTAACTGGGAATTGGGGAGGTGACTCTTAACTGGTGCCGTAGTGAAGGCTTAAATGTAGGCTTGACTTGCAAGCTTAATGTCTGTGGGTGTATAAAGCAGGCAACATTTCCCTCTCCTAACAGGACTTCGGGCTGTGTTTCCTGGGATCCTGAGCTATTGATGGACCGCTCTTGAAACCTGATGCTGTGGCCATGCCAGCACAGGGACGTTTCCAACCAAACCTCCCCGTTTTGGGGTCAACTCATTGAAGAAAGCAAAGAGGATTTTAGACCTTCCCGTCCCGTGGTGCCTGTGAGCGGTGTGGGAGAGATGGATGTGGCCATGGCCGCCCACATTTCGGATCTCCAGAGCTGATGGATGTTCAGAAGAGTCCTGCGAGCCTGGCATCACTAGCACCATTGCTGCACCCAAATAAATCCTGGCTTGGGTAGGCTTTAGTGCAAGTTTTGCCTTCTGCAGCAGGGTTTAGATGTGTGTCCTGCCTGGCAGGGTTTGCCCACTCATGTGTCCGGCGGCGTGGGATGCATGGGTTCAGGCTCAAGCAGAAGGCAGTGCTTCCTGACAAGCCGCTCACTTTTTCAGACAGATGATGTTTGTGTCCGATAAATCTCTGCAGGCAGAGCTCCCTGGTCCAGCAGTTTGACTCCTAATTAAATATTTACCGCGATGGCACCTCACTCTGCCTCGAGAAATATTGTCCCTTCACCTCCCCTGGGCTCTCGCCTCCTTTGCAACGCCGCAGTTTGAAGAGAGCCATTTTAAAGCCCCCGCTCCAATAACATGGAGAAAAGCAATTCTCCCTCCACCTTTCCCATCTCTCTCCATTTTTCCTTTCTGTGAATAAAGTTTGCTAGAGGCGCTGGAGCTCTGGCTGCTTGGAAAGCAAAGGGCTCTGGCAGGAGGGCTGGATATCTCCCCATCAGGTAGGATGCTGTCTCCTTTCAATGGCAATCAAAGAGAACAGCTACCCAGGGAGGGAGCCGAGCGGATCGGCTCACGGGGAGAGCAGCGCGGTTGATGGGAATGTCGCTCTGGGCATCCGCAGGTGCTGGGTGAGAGATGGAGAGGGGAGTGGGGGGAGCGGGTCAGACTGGGGGGCTCCTGCGTGGGGTCACCGTCACCCAGGGGTGGCTGTTTGGGATGGATGCAGCACTCAGAGTTGAGTTTTTGGGGAAAGGGGGTTGGGTTTGTCCTGGTTTTAACCATGTGCGACAATACAGTCTTCTGTGTTGACCAAGCATCTTCAGGGGAAGGGGGAAAAAGGAGCTCTGGTTTGAGCTGACCTGGATCCAAACAGGACCCTAATGAAGCTGCCGTGGAGGCCCTCACGTGAAGCTGACACGGGGTCCCCATGTCATCCAGAGCTGGTGTCTTGTGTGGCATGGCCCAGGCCTTGCTGGGGTGAGGGACCCCAGGTTGCCCACCGCCCTCCTGCCACCGCTGTTCTGCTCCTGACCTTTGGGGGTGAGGCTGCATGGGGTGGAAAGGGCTGGACCCGCCCCGTCACCATGGGGACCTGCCTGCATCTGCTGGTGGGCACAGCTCCTTTTCTCCTCATCCAGTGCCTGTCCCTCCACCCATCTCCCATCCATCTGGGCAGACTATGCTCCTGCCTAATCCTGCCCCGGACCCCACCTGCGTGACACCACCCACAAACCAAGGGCTTTCCCCCATCCTCCTGCCTCTCAGGCTTCCTTTGCATAGACAAAAACCAAAATTGGTGGCTTCAGAGCCCCTGTAACCCCCTGTCCCCATGCACACGTGCGCCACATGCATTTATTTCGCAGCGAGGAGGTGACACGTCCCCCTCGCCCTGCTTCCCGCGCTGGCCGGGGTTTATCTCGTTCCAATTAAACCCCTGCAGATAGGGGCTTTAATAAGGCCCTGCCTATGAGAGATTACTAACGATTTCATTTCCAGCATGTTGTGAATTATAAGGCAGCCTGCGAAACAAAGCTGAGCGGGGACAGGCTGGCAGCTAATTACTGTCCCCAACGTCCCCCGCGCCGCCACCGCCGTTAGCTGGGCCCCTAATTGCTCCCTGGGCCTGATTGCCTTTCGCTGGTGGCTGTGGTTCATTCACAGCTCTTGCCCAGCGCTCGGCTGTTGCCGCTTCTCTCTCTGCACCCCTCCCCTCCACCTTCTTCAAGTGTGTTAATGAAAACCTTATCTGTCTGCGCAGATAATGCCAGCAGTAATTAGTACTCAGTGAGGTCTGTCAGGCTGCTCTCCTCTCACCCCCCTGCCCCGATCTCCTTCGTATTTGCAGGTTCCTGGGTGCTTGCTTAGTGCTGGGGATGGCTTTTTGGGGGTTTTAAATTTTATTTTAGATCTTTCTCACCCTGTGCATCTTTCATCCTTCCTGGCTGCCCCAGGCTCGGAGCTGGGAAACCTCCAAAGGGGATGATGGGACCGACCGCATCCGCAATCCCTGCTTAAAATCACCTGAGTGTTCCTGGCTCCTTTTCTTTTTTTTAAATTACGTTTATATTTGCTGTTTCTTGGCTTAAATCCTTCAGCCTGATAAAGGATGTCAGCGCTTCTCGAGTGCCTGGGACGGCATAAATAATTCCTGTGTTGAGAGGGAGATTTACAGTGATATAAACGTCAGGACTGAGCCCAGTTGGTATTAATGGCCCTATTAGTTACCTTGCTGTAAAATACTGGTACTCCAGTTGTTAAGCAGCCATGGTTTTGCTCTGCAGCATTAATTCAATAAATTGGGGCTTTTTGATATAAATCTTAAAGTCTGCTGAACCCATTGGAAAATCCTTCATGGTATGTCAGAGATTTTCAAATGAGAGAGACCTGGCAGTAAAAAAGCTGTTTGGGGTGCCAGTGCAGGGTGAAGAGGGCGAGTACCACAGCCGGAGCATCCCCCGCGGGGTAGGGGGATGCCATGGGACATGGTGGGTGTTGCACAGCAGCTCTGGTCCTGCCCAGAGCCGCCCCAGCCCTTGGAGGTCTCCTGGCCATGCAGGGACTCAGGGTGGACTTGGATTTTTCAGCTGCTGGCTACAGAAACCACATCCCAGTCTGCATCCCAGAGGTGAGGTCCGGATACCTCCCGTGAGTCAGAGATTGACTTGGCTCCATCCCTGAGCTCCGGCACGCCAAGGCTTTGAGAGCAGATCGCAGCCTGGCTCTGGTCTCCGGAGAAGAGGGAAAGGGAGAGAAATCCAGTGCTTGGCCGGGGCTGGAAGCGTGAAGCTGCCTCTAGAGGGAAAAGATGCCCCCAGCGCTGCTGTCATCCCTCGCTGTGCCGTCCCCGTCACCACTGTCACCTCCTTTGGCGCTTTAGCCCGGAGGTGAGCTGCCAGCTGGGACGTCTCTCCTCATCTGACCCACAGCCCCGAGGGGTCTGTCCTTACGCCCACATGCCGTAAGAGGTGCCAGCGCTGTCCCCCACCATGTCTGTCCCTCTGTCCCTTCACCTTGTGCCGGAGCCACCACTCTTTTTGCAACTCTGCACTTTCCACCAGCGCCCTGCCAAGAGCGTGGGGAGGGAGGGAGGGAGGCAGGGGGAAGTTCCATGATAATTGAAAATAAATGATGCATTATATGAAATAAATGTTCTGATGCAGCCGGCTTGCTGCGGCTGATTATTTATTTTCCTTCCTGGTATTGGGGGAAAGGGGGGTTGGAAGCAAAGGAGCAACACCCCCAGGCAGGTGGGGCTGCAAGGCTTGGGGAGCATCCTGCAGCGACGGCCGCTGGAGCGGGACAACAGTGCCCGACGGGAGCCCGGAGCAAGAGAGGCAGCTCTTCTGGGCCACGCTGGAGGTCCTGCCTGACCGTCAGCTCTGTGCCACCCATAACCTGTCCTCTGCAGAGTCAGCCATGCGTTGCCTTGGTGGGCACTTGGGTTGGCCAGCAGTGACCGGAGCGCTCTGCTCCCCTGCCCAAACACGCCTGTGTTAGCACATGTAAAGTGAACGGACCCTCTGCCCGAGGTGGGGTTTGCTTGAAAAGTTTCTCTGGTGAGGATTAACTCCTGACTCTGCTGTTTGTTACCGGAAGAGCCTCCGTTTTCCTGAGAGATGTTGGATTTAACCAGGAACATGAAGCTTTCTCCTGCCTTGGATCCCCCCCATCGCCGACTGACCATGTTGCCATTCTTATGCCTTGATAAGACTTATCCTGGATTATTATTTAGCTGCTAATTAATCTTGAGAGTGATGTAAAGGCTTTGAACTGCTCTTTGAAGACTGAGGGGATGATTTCTGCTCTTGTCAAAGAAAGAAGGATTTGCTGGTAAGACCCCAGCTCTGAACGACATGAAGTTGCTCTCCCCAGGCAGGTGGGACCAGCTCCTGCCTCCCTCTCCTGCCAGCACCTGCGGGGCCTCTGCAAGACAAATCCTCTTGGAAATGGGGAGCCAATGGTGCTCGGGAGGGATGCTAGCCGAGATGACATCCGGCTGGGGGCTGAATGCTCCCTGTCCGAACAGGCAGACACCAACGGGAGTGTCCCTGCAGGATCTGTGAGGTTTGGAGTTTACAGCCCAGCCCTTTCCTTCTCCCACACGCGTTTTCCCCTAATACATCTTGTTTGCTTACAGACTCATGGCAGCACTGAGCGACAGCTCAGACGTCCCATTAATCATCACCGATGATGGCCACGCAGCGTCTGGCAGAGCCGTGACGCCGAGGTCCCGACCACTGGCATTTCCCCAGCTGGGGATATTTCACAGACGAGCGGCGCTGCTCCCCAAAAACTGGGAGCAATCGTGTCCCCCTTGGGGTCGATGCCCGCAGAAGATGTTCTTTCTCCATGCCAGCCTGTCGCTCCTGCGGGACGTGCAGTGAGTTATGGTTATCCCTCGCAAACCTGCATCTTTTTAAAATGGTTTTTTTCCTTCTCCATGCTCACCAGCATCGGGGCAGCTCTGTGGAGGGCTGGCGGGTCTGGATGCTGCTGCATTGATTTGGCAAAGGCTGGGGATGAAAGCCTCGTGGCCTCCAGCTGAGGCTGTAGAGATTTTTTGGCTTGAGTTTCCCCAAATTCTGTCTATCATGAAGTGAACAAACACCATCAGCCAGGAGCAGCGTGAAGCCAGAGCTGGTTGGCACAGGGCTTGAGCATCGACCGCTGGCTGCTGGGCGAGACCCGACCAGAACCCCACTGGTGTCAGGAGCCAGCTCCATCCCTCTCAGCTTCCGAACATTGACGTGGGAAGGAAAACCAGCCTGCTTAGAGAGCAATCATACCATTAAACCTCAGACACCCATCACCGCCAGTAACAACCCCACGCAGAGAGCCTGACGGACCTTGGGGCATTTTGATTTTCATCTGGCTGGGGTTTGTGATGCTCGAAAGGCGCCATCATCCATCACTGCCCGGGGAGGCGAGGAAGGGGAGGGGAGGTTAACTCCTCTCCCTCACCCTCTGCCGCTCCCCTCACTGCCGCTTTATCTCTCCGGCAGCTGCACTCAAGTACAACTCACTTTGTTATTAATTTCTTTTACACAGAGGCTTTTAAAGTACCTGGGAACGGGGGCTCGTGTCGCGGAGACGCTTTGCAGCCCAGCAGCTGTAACACAAGTGCTGTGTAAACAGCCAGCTCACCGAAAAGCAACAGGGATAGGACGAGAGCTCACCGGAGCGGTGCATGCCTGTTCGAACAGGCCGTACGGAGAGGGCTTCCCCTCGTGCAGCACTGGAGCCAGGAGGCTGTGTCCTGGGCCAGAGGAAGGCTGGCAGAGGGGCCAGCAGCATGGGGAGCCCCTGGGCAGGGATGCAGGGGGTACCCCAAGGTGTCACCATCAGCCCCAGCCCAGCCCGCTGTGGCACACGGTGGCTCTGGGGAAAGGGCTGTGCCGGGACCCTTCACGGGGGTCTTGTTTGCTTTTAATCCAGTGGCTGAATTGTATTCTTTCCACATGTAATAAATGAGAGGTTTGATCAAACCCAGCCAGCCAGTGCTGATGGGATCTTGGCGGCGGAGGGAAACATTGCATTTTGGTTTGGTTATCTCCTCCCGTGTGCCCTTGCAGACGTCCCGGCTCTCGCAGGGGCTCCTCGTGCTCGGTGGCACTGGCAGGCACAGGCTGTGCCCTGCTCTTCACCCAAGCACCGCGCCGCATGCGGGGCCATCACGGCGGAGCCACTGCCAGCCCACCCGCTCCCAGCCCCTCTCCTGGGGGCAGCGCTGCGACCATCCTCCGTCTCGCTTGGTACCCCCATCCCAGGAGCTGGTGTTGGGTTCAAGGCCTCCACTCCAGGTTTCCTATCGCCCACAACGGTGCCAGGATCTGATGTGACAGCATCTCCTGGTCAGTGCGATGGCGCGGGATGCTGCAGCCGGCAACCGGGGGGAGACTCTGCATTTTCCCTGCACATCGCAGCCCTCGAAACCCATCGGATTCCGTCACAGGGCCAGCTGCTCCTGGAGACACAGCTCCGATGATGCCTGTCTCCAGATGGCTTTTCTCCATCGAGGCTCTTCCAGAAATAGCTGGGACACACCGAGCAGCCAGCTCTGCAAATAGCTCGCCTCCCAAAACGGAGGAGGCAGCGCAGTGGGAGCATCATCCTCCACGTCCCTTCCACGCTCCTGAGCACCTTGGCGCTGGCTCCAGCGTGTGGGAACCCCCTGCTTCCCCCGGGACACCTCTGCCAGCTGGGAAATGGGGATGTGCCGGGGTCCTCTGTGTCCAGGAGGTTGTGTTCCGGATCAGGGGATCCTCAGCTTTGTACATCCCGCATCCCTGCGGGGAACGATGGCTGGTGGCTTCCAGGCGCAGGGCAGGTGGCCCAGGGGACACGGCACGTGGCCCTACTGCCAGGCTGGCCAGGCACCACCGTGCCCAGCCGCAGCGCTGCCTCGTGTGCCTCCTTATGTGTTTATTATGCCGATGTAAAGGGTGAATGCCATATTTTTCTGTAGGTTTACCTGATTTATTCATAGTCTGTAATGCCAGTAATAGCTCCTCTATAAATCTGTTCTCTAAGAATTTATAGGGCAAATATTCCTGTGCCGTATTAGAGACACAACTCATAAACGCCCTTAAGCACCAGCCCGGCGGCTTCGGCAGCAGGAGACGGTTATCCCAGGGGGGGAGAGGCAGTGAGCTCACTCCAGTGGCTTCCACCCTGAGTCCTGAAAATCTTTGGGAAATAAATTATTTCAGGGGCTGTCCCCTCCAGCCAGGAGGTGCCCGTGGCCTCCCGCTCCATGCTGCGTGGGTGGGCGTCAGCACCATCCGGATGCCCAGGTGCTGCTCCCCGCCAGCACCCTCCCCGGGGACCCCCTTAATCTGCTAGTCCCTGGCCCGGGGTGATGGTATTCACTGCTGAAGTGCGCTGAGCGTAATTGCTAATCAGATACGGGCAATCAATTCATATCCCCCCCCACCGCCGCCTCGGGGAGGGGCCGCCTTTCGCTGCTGAAGGTGACTCCTGCAGGAATTCAGATTTAAAAATAAAGGCGATAATCATCAGGAGTTCACAAAATTAGCAGCAGGCTCGTTTGCACTTGGCGGGGACGAGGCAGAGGGTGTCGAGGCAGAGCCCTCAGTCCTGGGTGTCCGCTGAGCGCTGCCGGGAGCCCTCCTTGATTTACTCCTCCTGTCCCGGGGCTGGTGCAGCCATGAGCCAACGGTGCGGCAGATTTAAATGCAAGCCCTCGTTATCCTTCGTTAAGAGCTCTGTCATCACTCAGGCTGCACGGGAAAGAGTTATTTCACCATGACGCTCACAGTGACACACGGCTTCCCCGGCCCTTCAGCAGCCGTGGTGATACACGGTGGCTGTGGTGGGTCGGCGGCGCGTGGCCGTGTGAGGTGGCTGATGTCTGATTTTCCCTTGGTGGTGGCCTCAGAGCAGGGAGGGGAGGTGCAGGGAGCCAGGCCTGGGGCGTACGGGGGTTTCCCGGCGTAGGAGGGATGCTGGTGGCATGGCGGGGATGGCACCACGTGTGCTGGGACGCTCAAGGACCCACGGGGGACACGGGGCGGCTGCAAAAAAATGACCCCACAGCCTCCCTCCCTGCCCTGCACCCCCAGTCCTGGGGGGGGCGTGTTCACTCTCCATGAGCCCACCGGCTCGCAGAATCCAGCCCCCGCACTCCTCATTAAATCCAAGCGAGAGCAGAGCCGGCGTTATGCGTAACTCAGCGATTCCCCGTTGCCAAGATTTGGAGGCAGTGTTTCCCCCTCGGTGGAGAACAGCAAGTGAGGCAGAACAGCTTTTGTAGTGGTGAGGTGTCGATTCACAGCTCGTAATTTAATTAAGAGAGAGACGAGATCAAAAGGGGACTGTATTAAAAAATAAATCAGGTAGAGGGAGTGGAGTTCCTTCCTTTAATTACTGCGTGGAGAGACTCCATCCATCACAATGGGAAGAAAAAGTGTCAAGTGGAAAGAAACCTTCCCTGGGTTAATTACCGCTAACGGAGGAGGAGATTATTGGCCTGGGTGTCAGAAAGCCAATACCTCCCCGGCGGCCACTGCGCCAGGCGGCGTGAAACCCCTCCGACGTCAAACACGGAGATGCTGGAGGTGCCTGGTGGGTGCCGTTGAGGAGACGCTGGTGATGCTGGGCAGCGATGCCAGGCGATGGTGGGGAGGCTGGGCTGGGGGGGCAAACACCCCCAGGCAGGGGCAGCCAGCGCGCGGCCGGGTCCGGGCACGGCCGCGTGGCAGCGACGGCCACGGGTTGTGCTGTCAGCAGCACCGGCGGGGACCCGGGCCGGGCCAGCCACAGCCTGATTTGCGGAATAATTAATTAATTCTCTTTTGATCATCTGCTGTGTAAATCATGAGTGGCCAGGAGTTAATCACGCATCTGAAATGAATCCTTCTCCTGCCTTAACGAGCGCTGAATCGTGACCAGCATCTGTTTACTACTGACACTTTCTTCTTCTTGACAGCCTGAACAATTATTTGTTTCTAATAATCTCCTTTTTATTCTATTAAAAAAAACTATCTGAGAGCAAGCAGCCTTTGACTCCGCACTCCTACTCCCATCATCAACCCCTAATTTTTATTTTTGTCGTCTTAGGCGAGGATTTGGTTTTTGGGAGTGATGTGAGGGCTCCGCAGGTGACCAGTGAGCCCCAGGAGGATGATGGTGGTGACGGGGCTGCCTTCCTCGCCAGCCGGGTTTGTGGCTGGGCTGTTCACAGTTAATAGCAAACCACAAGCCTGTTTGAACGCGGGAGCGTTTCCGCCTGCCAGTTACCTAGAGCAAACCGCAATTAATCCACCAGTTGCACCGCCAACACGATGTTGGCGTTGGATTAATTAGGGAAAACCTAGCGGCCGCTCTGGGGAGCTCTGTCCCCGGCTGCAGCCTCCTCCAGCCATGGGATCCGTGCCCACTGAATGCCGGACTGGCATCACTGGGAGATGCTGGGGCCAGCATGACCAGGAGATCCCCTTCCCCAGGGCAAGGAGCCTGGGGGTTTGTGCTCTGGAGCCAAATCCTGCGCTGCCGCCTGGGGTCCCTCGGGAAACATCCGTTAAAAATATATATGTGTATGTGTAAAAAAAGCTTTTTGGGGACTCTGTGCCAAGCCTGCTGTCCGTCTGGCTGGAGGAAAGGTGGGGGTCTGCAGGGAAGGGGTGCCCCTGGGCACAAGGGGTATAGCCCTGGTCTGTGGGAGGAGGCCAGCCCTGCTCTTCCTGAGCTAAATTTCATCTAACCTGCCTCAGCTGGAAACCAGGGGCCACAGGGGATTTACTGCAATTGCCTAAATCAACTGAAAAAAAAAAAAGAAAAATCCCCATGCCGTGGGCTGTGGGAGCAGCTGAGCTGGCTGCTGGTGCCAGCCACCACCCTGCAGCTCTTCTGAAGCCCTCTGAGATATCCTCACTGGAGCAAATCCTAAGGCCACCACCAGCTAAACAAATCAGCTAAAAACCAGCCCCAGACTGCTGAGCACAGGCTCGGCACCCTAAATCACAGAGGACCCGAGGCTGTGAGGCGCCCGTGCTGCCTCTGGACTCCATCCCTGCTAAAGGGAGCTGGTATCTAGCTGCGTGGCCACCAGCCCCACTCCGGATAGTACAAAGGTGAGGCTGCTGGGCAAAACTCAGCCTTGAGGTACTTTACTCCTTCTTTTACCCAAAAGGAAGAGCAAAATCCCACCATCTCCTCCGTTCTCCAGAAAAATGAGGGTTTTTTTCTGAGGTGGAGCAGCAGCTTTGGTGATGTGCAGGATGCAACACGCAGCGGCAGCCCCAGTGTTAGCCGGGTAATTGGGGTCGAGGGGATGACCCAGGAAGGACTTCACAGCTCCTTTGAGGGGGAGCAGGGGTCCCCAGTTGAGCGGGAAGGGTTTTCCACAGCCCTGGCCTCATCCGAGTTCCTGACCCCAGCCAGCCTGGGAGAGGACCCCTCTGAGAGCCGGGCAGCTGCAGATGCCCCCGACTGCGCCAGAGCCCGTGGGACGTGCAGGGCCCTCGCACCACCCCAGGCGGCAAATCCCGTCCTCAGGGACGTGCGGTGACCCTCCAGCAAGCGCCAGGAGCCAGCAGCTCTTGATCCGGCTCGTGAACCAGCCCGAACAGCGGCGGCAAGGTCAGCAAGACGTGGGGCTCCCGGGCACATCCCTCGTCATGTCAGTTCCCGCAGCGTCCTTGGCTGTAATTTAGCCTGATTTAATTGGCGCTTAAATTAGCCACAAATGGAACAACGCTGCAGCTGCGGCTGCGTTCAAAAAATATATAAAATTACAGCACAGTAAAGCATTTTCACATTTCATTAGCACGTCTGAATGGGAAGCGTCTGCTCCCCAAACTCCCCAATTGTTCTCCGGAGCAGTAGAAGTTTACACATTAGCAGTTCTGCTGCCCGTTAACATCGCAAAATGCTCTGTGTATTTTGCAGGGCTCCACAGAAATGGGATGGGAAGCCCAAAACCTGGGAGACTGGGTGCTCCCCTGAGGCACCTGGCAGTGGGTGGTGGGAGGGAGCAGAGCAGGGAGCATCCCGAGCCCCTTTCCCGGGATGGGGCTGCCTGGCCCCCTGGATTTATCCAAGCTCCAGCTTTCTCACGAGCAGGGTAATGCCTCCGATCCAAATCAGGAAGCTTTTTCAGTCAAAGCAGCTTTTTAGCAGATGCCTATTTAACGCTCAGGCTGACGCCCTCGAGTGCTTTATTTTACAGTATTTTTGTTCCTCTCCATTCTAAGAGTCTATAAAAGCCAGAACACTGCGCTTTGCTCCCTGCTGCTCCGTTCCCTCGCGGCGCGGGCAGCCCTGCGTGGCAGGGGGTGAGGAGGCAGAGCAGCGCAAGTCATCCAGAGTGGGGAAAAAAAAAAAAGAATGGAGAAAAAAACCTCAATGAGAGGTGATGGCATGGGGTCAACCTGCTCGTCCCGTTGGGCAGGTGGGGTTACGTAGCTCTGTGGTTGTGGCCAGCTCTGTGTTTCTTGGGCAGCATCTCCCCCGTCCCTGCTGGGCTTGGGGTGGGGGGCTCGTGGTGTGAAATGAGTTTGGAGGTCTGAGCTGAAAACGGGAGGATGGGGATTGTACTTTGTCTCTCATCTCATCCAGATCTCGGCTCCCCTGGGGCTTGTAAGGAAAGGAGGGATGTGAGGGGTGCTAAGCACAGTGGGTTTTTAAAGCTCGAGCAGTTTGGGGAACCGAACCTCCTCCCAGCCCCGGTTTGGCTCATGGGTTGGGTGCAGCCAGGCACAGGGAGGTGCTGGAGGAAGAGGGGGCAGGAGCTGCCCCTGCCAGGCTGACCCTGAGACCTGGAGTGAGCCGGGAATGGGAACATCCCAGTCCTGGCTTGGAGGAAGACGTGCATCCCGGGCCTGACCCATCCCACCCTTCCCAAGCTGGAGGCAAAAGCACGATGCTTTCCAGCTCTGCAGCCCAAACCTGCGTTGAGCATCCTCGATCCCCTTCTCCAGCCAGACCTGGAGCTGGAGGCTGGGATCCAACCGAGCTGCCTCCGCTTCGTTAGCCAGTAATTACCCCAACAGGCAATGGCGTTTTGTGTGACTGGGGGCTGCTAACTGCCAGCTGGGGAAGGCGATGAAGAGCAGGGTAGCTCTGTGTTTGGCCCTCCCCATCTCCTGGGTGCATCCTCAGGGCGCTGGGACCCTCTGCCTGCGGGCGAGGGGCTACCCGTGACTGCTGCAGCCCACCCAGGGGCTCTCCTCCATTTGCTCCTGGGCTGGCAAGCTGGGCCCTGCCTCTCCCACCCAGACACGCATGGCTGTGGGCTCCGTCCCCCTCCGCCAATTTGACCTTTCGGCGGTGGCACTTGGAGAGCGGCGGCGGCTGCGCGGCTTTGCCGCATGGTCCCTGGGGGCCGGCTCGCCGCCACGGCCGCTGCAGCTCGGAGGGGAAAAATTATATTTTCATCTCCATCCATCCATCCCCCTTCCCGCTCCAGAGCTTTTTTTAGAGCTAAAGGGAAGAAAAGGCCGTGGTTTAGCTTTCCTGCCTCCCCTCTGCTCCTGTCCTTTCATTCCCCTCTTTCCGGCAGCTGCAAAGGGCTTTGCTTGCGAACGCTCGCACTTATCCGTCCCCGAGCCTTTTCATCTTGCGCAGCTTAAATATCGGGGCCGGGCGGCTCTGCTCGGTGAGCAGGGAGGAAAAAAGTGCTTTTGTCGGCGCGGGGGTGTGGGCGGGCAAGCTGCGGAGCCCCGTCCTGCCGATGGAGAAGCTGGCTGCCTCTGCCAAGGCTGGCGCAGAAAGGCCGACGAGGAGATGCCCAGTGCTGCCACCGCGGGCAGCCCTGGGGAGGGGGACACGGTGGCCCAGCAGGTCCCCAAGCGTCCATCTGGAGATGATGGAGAGGCGTCTGGGGACTGGTGCGAGGCAGCTGGGGCTGGCCGGGGGGGGTCCTGCGGCCTGGGGGTGACAACTTGCGCAGTGAGCCCAGCACTGACGGAGGGGACGTGGGCACCCTCATCCTCCATCATCTCAAACCAGGGGAGTGCAGCTTTGTCCCCCCAATATCAGCCCCCTCCCTCCCCCTCCCCACAGCCGCCCATCATCCTGGGGTGCATCACGTCCAGCGTCCCAAAGTTTTCAAGCCGGGCGCTGATGGATGGCCCTTGCCAGCCACGGATGCACTCCAGCGCCCGCGGCCTCGCTGCTCTTCAAGGAAGGCTGCAGCTCCACGCCCCAGCCTCTCCTGTATTTATCACTTGACAAGGCACAGAGCAGGGGAATGGAGGGAAAGGACAGGGCAGCCACTGCCACCATCCCGTGCCCCAGGGGCTGGCACAGCCATTGCCAAGTTAAGGGCTTGCTGGTGACGGTGCAGGGATGCTCAGCTGCCCACCACCCTCCGAGGGCTTTGGGGTCCTGCGCTTTGTCCCACCACCATCGCCGCTTCCTCACCCCACAGCCCGCTCCACACGGCCTTTCTTGGGAAAATCAGCTTGGATCCAGCCCCACCGAGCATCTCCCAGCCCCTCTGCCCAGGCAGCCCCATGGCTGGACCCACTCAGCAGCCATCCACATCTGCCACGGCATCAGAAGCAGAGTACACATCTCAGTTGGAAATATTATTTTAAGCATGGAGCCCTTCTTCCTCCTGCTCCTCCTCCTCCCTGGCTGAAGCAGGAGGACATTGCGGCAGGCAGCAGCGCGGCGGAGAACCCCCCTCCTGCCAGGCAGGGCTGGCTTAGCGAAGGGAATAATTGGTAGGTGCTTCTGAAGTGCCATGAATAGAGGGCTCTCGTAGCCTTTGTTTATTGACTCTTGAGTGATAATGAATACTTCCAAAGATAATTATTGATTTTCTGCATTTGCAATAAACCTGTTCGGCTGGGGAATGGGTGGAGCAGCACCGTGCCAGCACCCCGTGGAAGTGGGAACGGGGCGATTTGGGCAAAACCAGGCTCCGGCTCTGCCCGCCAGGTGGAAGTAAAATAAGAAAAAAAAAAAAATCATTCAATATTTATAGAAAAATATTTGTGCAGCTCCAGGAAAAACCCAGCTTTCTTCTCTCTACTAGGGGGAACAGATTAAAATTTAATCCTGGTTAAACTCATTTTCTCCTTTCCCTCCCCTCGGGTGCCTCTTGTGCATACACAGCTTCGCCCTGCCGATCCTCCCTCGGCCCCGGAGCTCATCCTCCTTGACAGCGGCTGAACGCCGGCAGCGGGTGCCCCCCAGGGCAGGGAGTGCTGTCTTTGCTTCATCACCCCCAAAATCGATGCCTGGGGACGGGGAGATTGGATCCTTTAACTGTGGGAGAGGGTAAAGCAGAAGGCAGGGCTGGGGGTCTTGAGCATCCCCGCCTGCCTCCAAGCCTGGTGGGTGCCTCTCGGGTTTCCCAGGGGGCTTTGGGCCCCGAAGGGGGGGTTTGGGGTGCTGGGTGTTTAATCATGGGCTGCAGGTGGTTGTAGGGCTGCAGCGTTGGGCGCAGTACGTGGTGCTGGGGGCCCAGCAGCTTTGGGGAGAACCTTGTGCGCAGCCCCTCGTGCAGGGTGGAGAAAGCCCAGGCTCAGCCCTTCGTGCCGTTTAAAAAAACCAAATACAAATAATGGAAGAAGGGCTCTCTAAGGAAGAGATTTTTTTTTTTTTTTCCCTCAGAGGAAATTGTGCAGCAGCTATCCTCCAAGCCCCAGTATTCCTGTTCCCATCACAAGACCGACTCTCTGCTACAGTTCACTGCACCCACTTGGCACCCAAAGATTTGAACCCAGCAGAGCCCCCGCGCTATCGCTGGGGCTGTAAACACCCCGGGGTGGCATTTATGGCAATATCCCCGGTGAGTAACCGCCAGCTGGATGCTGCTGGCAGACAGGGGTCTCGCAGGATGGGCAGTGCCTCCAGGGATGCTGTTTCCAGAGCACGACCACCCTGAGGGCTCGGCGCAGGGAGGGTCCCCATGGCTCCTGGCAGGGGCACCGGCCCGGGTTTGGGGAGGCGTCAGCAATGCTGTGGGCTAATAGATGCTCTGGAAATGTAAGGTATCATTTCTGCTCATGATACAGTGCTTTTTCTGGGTATCTTGCAATGCTTTTTCAGGCTGTTTATTTCTGAGGCAGTTTATTACCGCGCGGTTATTCTATAGCAGGAAGACTATTCCTGGGAGCCTCCGTTAACCGAGCCAAGTGCTTAATTGGCTCACTGATGTCTCCTCAAGGTACGCCAGGAGAAAGGGTTCTTGTGGCAACGATCGCAGCCTTCCTCCTGCCCACGCGCCACCCGTGCTGCTAATTTAATAGCGCAAACATTTATTATTCCTTTTATTTGGTAGTTAATTTGGGGGTTTTTAGAGCTGTTCCAGGATTGCTGGTGGAAGGAGGGCTGCGGCTGACCGTGAGCTCCCTCCTGACCCCCACCCTGCCTTTGGGTCATCTGCCAACAAAACAAAGCAAGACCAGGGCACATGTGTGCTTACTCCCAATCTCCCTTTGAGTTTAACGTGCTCTAAAGGGAAATGGGCTCCGAAGGAACCGGCTGCGTGTTACGGGAATGGCTGGAAGGGCCAGAGGAGAGCCAGGCTTGGATGTGCTCGGGTGGGGAGTGCCTGTCCCTGCCCCTCCATAGAAGGGTGATGAGGTGGTTGGCAGCACCCACTCCCACCAGTGGGTGGCTGTCCCAGGGCCGGGGATGCTCTCTGTGCCCTCCCCCAGCCGTGCCTTTTGCAGCGTGGCTGCTCTTGACCTCTCAAGCCCCTTCCCCTGCTCCTCTTGCTCTGCCCCGCTGTGTGCTGGCTGTGACAGTCCCTGGAGGGTCCCCGCTCTGACATCTCCTGCCCATGGCGTGCAAAATGTGCCCTGGGTCAGAGCAGAGCTGTGGCTCCCAGTGGCCTTTCCCAGTCCCATCGCCTCTGGGTGGTTTCCCAGCTCCCGGCGAGCATCTCTCTGCTGTAAGTGAACGTTGTCCTTCCCCATCAGGCGTTCGAGGCGATGTCTGGCAGAGCTGTCGGCATTTCCGTAAAGCCCCACTGAATCCGTGCCTGCTCCCACCGCCACCACTTCCCCAGCGTCCGTCTCCAGCCATTCACGGCCTCGCAGCACAAAGCCCACCGCCGCTGGCCGGTGCGTGCTGCCGAGGCTCTGCCTTTGTGGCTCTCGGCGTGGGGATGCAGTTTGGGGCCACCTGACCCCGGTTACTGGTGGGGCAGAGCCCTGGCACTGGAAGCAGAAAGCAAAAAGGGGCAGGGAAGGAGGACTTTGACAGCCAGCACTGTCAGAATGAGCCTTCTGCTAATTTTGTGTCTGTTGCAAAAAAGCAATCAAGTTTCTCCGTGATTTTCCTTCTTCCTCAGCTCCCACCGCTATTGTTCCTGGCTCCATTATCCCCCCCGCCCCGTCTCTTACATAAACGTGTCGTGCGGGTTTCCAAGGCACAATAGCGAGAATCTCATTCACCCAAGGTCACCAGCTTTTCCTTGCGCTTCAAAGCATCCGGTAGAAGCAGCGTTTTCTCCTGAAGATGTTTTCACTGTGCTCGGTGCAGAGGCCAAGGGAAACAGCACAGCTGCGCTTGTGCCGCCCCAGCCCTTCCCTCCCGCTCCCCGCGCGCCCAGTCCCAGCGGGTCAAACCCTGCCCCGCAAGGTGAGGAGCTGTTTTCTGAACTGGTTAAGACCCCGTTGCTGGGGCCGAGAGGTGACATGCACCATCCACCAGCATCTGTTCAATGGGAAAGGATGGAGAGGGGAGAGAAAAAAAAAGTTTTTCTTTTTTCCAAAGCCCCCTCCCAACACGGGTCCCAGTATGGACCAGTTATAGACCTCCATGGCTGCTTTCTCCCTTGGCCACCTGAGCTGGTGGCTCTGGGCTGTCCCTCTTTCTTCACCCGTGTCTGGTAAAGAGTTGGGAGTGGGCAAACACAAAGGCTACTGGTAGCCAGTGTCAGGGGACAGGGATTTGAGGGGGAGCCCAGGCTGATGCTCTGCCCCGGGGGTTTGTACCCTGTGAAACGCGAGGCGTGGGGGTGCCCACGACCCAGCAGCGAGCTGGGGAAGGTGAGGATGGGGATGGTGAGGATGGGGATGGAGCAAGGCAGGGTCCTGGGGACCGCAGAGATGGGTCTGTGCAGGAGGATGGAAAACCTGCCAGTAGGGAGAGAGACCTCCAGAGCCGTCCAGGCCCCCCAGAACCATCTGGGCCCGGGTGACCAGCGAGGAGGGGCCCGTGTTTTCCGCAAAGGGCAGCGTGAATCCAGCCGGGAGGGCTCCGGAGCTGCCCCGGGCCGGGCTCCCCGCCGCTCCGGGCGCAGCGGCCGCGGGAGGCGGTGCCGGGGAGGGGACGGAGGCCGGGCCCGGCCCCTTCTCCCCGCCTCGCCGCCACAAAACGAGAGGCGGGGGCGGCTGGGAGCGCACAGCTGCGGGGCAGCCCCGGGCTCCCGGGAGCGGGGATGGGGATGTAGCGGCCCAGCATCGCGGAAAGCGGCGGGGCCCCGGGTTTGGGTGGGGGGATACCGGGGTGAGAGGGGGCCATGGCCAGCGTGCAGCAAGGCGAGAAGCAGCTCTTCGAGAAGTTCTGGCGAGGTACCTTCAAAGCCGTGGCCACCCCGCGACCCGAGAGCATCATCGTGGCCAGCATCACGGCCCGCAAACCGCTGCCTAGGTAAGGGCTGCCGGGGGAGTGGGGGCTCAGGGACACCCCCCCATCCCGCCTCCGGCTGGGGGCTGCACCACCCAAAGCCTCATCTCCAATCAGTGCCCTGTCCTCCCCATCAAGAGGATCTGCAGGGTCTCCCACCCCCAGTCAGGGACCGTAGGAGCTGGGGGTCCCCCCCCATGCCGGGGGCAGGGAGACACTGGCTGGCTGGGTCCCCTCCCAGGTGGGTGCCACGCTCCCAAGGGGAGCAGGCTCAGGAAACTTTGGCTCGGTGGTGCAGAGCCCGGGAGCATCCCGAGGGGAGCAGGGTGGGGGTCTGGAAAGCTCAGGTTGGGCTATAGAGGGGAGGGGACAGGGGTGAGGGTCATCAGCCAGAAAGTGTGCTCAGCGCCACCCCAGCTATGCAGACCCCCGGGGTCTGTGTCCTCCACCCCATTGCGTGGGCAAGGGTCCGTGTGTCTTCCTCACAACCACGCGCTCCCTAATCAAGACCAGTTTTATTTTGTAGACTGTCTCAATATTGGTTAAAACTATTTCGGAAGGAAAGGAGGCTTTTGCTGGTTCTCCTCTCTCTTTGCGCTGTATCTCTGGCTGCTCTGGGGAACATCCCAAAGTTTCGTGAAGGCGATGGATCGATAGAGGAGCCTGCAGTGGGCTGGGTGTTGAGGGCTCAACCTGTACTGAAACAGCAGAGAGCTCAGGGGAGCAAGCCATTTCGGCTGCCTCCCGTGCCGGTGGAGTCTGTGAGCCACAGCATCAAGGGGAACGGGGGTCCCACTGCTCATGCTATGGGGCAAGGCTTCACTTCTGCCCCCACAGCCCGGCTGCCTGAGCGTGAATTTTTCCAATCTCTCCGATTGCCATCAAGCAGGGTAGGAAATCGCAAAAGGCATGGCTTAGGCTTCCAAAGGAGAACAAATCTCACTTCTGTGGGCAGCGTCTGCAGGGCTTCAGCCTTTGTCGGGGAGAGGAACCACCAAGGCTTTCTCCTCCCCTGTGTTGGGCCATGGTCGGCTGGGTGCTGGCTCTGAGCGAGCCATGCCACTTAAATATCTCACGGTCGGAGATGTAATACAGCAACAAACCAGGGATTTGGGGAAATACAGCAAGCCCCAGTACCAGGAGCAACATAGGCTCTGCACGGTGATTTGGATTGCCACAGGCACCCCGGTTGGGCCGGGGACTGCTGCTGGGAGTGTTTGCAGCTCTGTCAAAAAGTTAACAAACGCGCGTGCCTCTCCATTTCACTGGCAACGCCAGCTCCGGCGTTCCCAGGAGGGGAACCGTCTGTGCAGGGGTCGGGAACTCTGGGTACACGGCAAAATGGACCCGCCAGCTCGGCTTGGCCAGGTTTTGCACCTCGAAACCGGCAGATCCTGCTCGATGGGGTCCCCGAGCTGCGGTGTGCTCTGTGCAGCCGGCCGTGATGATCAGACACTTACGAGATGCCAGATCTCACATCCCCAGGGGCCTTGCAGTGGGTCCCCATCGGGGTGCACAGCGATGCCCCAGCACCAGGTTCATAGCCCAGCAAGAGCCAGAGCCAGGCTCCTGCTCCCCATCCACCGGGAGAGTGACCCCAAGGCTTGCGGCAGCTCCTCTGGCAGCCGTCTCTGTGCCCGGCTCTGCTCTGGGTTTGTTTTTTCCTGAAGATTTCACTACGCCGCTGCCCGGATTGGCCTCTCTTCCCTGACGATGCTCCCGGCTAATTTAAGAGCAAATGACTGCGATGCCAGTAAGCAGAGCACACCAGAGAGGAGACGGGGAGACCAGTTAGCCAAATGAAAAACGGAGATGACCATCTGGGTTTCTTTTTTCTCCCACACTTGACAGCTGCTCCTCTGCAAACGCTGCAGATCCCTGCCCTGGATCCAGCCCCATGCTTCCCGCAGCAGTGGAGGCAATGGGGTGGTTTCTAGGCCGGTGCTCCCCGTCTCCCCATCGGTTTTGCTGGCTGAGCCCGTGCCCTCGTGGGGTGCCAAGGGGCTCAGCTGCTGCATGGGGGTCCTGCCGGGAGCCCCCACAGTGGGAATAGCCCAAATCCATCCCCTTGGCATGGCTAAGGGCTCAATCCTGCATCCTTGTGGGGCAGAAGGTGATTTATTTCCCCTCCCTGCCCTTTTCCAGCTGGCTCTTCCCTGTGCCCCATCCCTGGCCACCACCTTGCTGCTGGTCCTAGAGATAAAGCCTCTTCCATCCAAATTCCCTGGGAGGTTTGGAGTGTTAAAGCTCTGCTAAACCCACGGTTCATCCTGAAACAAAAGAATACATTAATCCCTTCCCTCTCCATCCTGCTGGGGCTGGGGGGGCCGCTCGCTCCGGCCCCAACGCAGCTCTGCGCCCGAAGCAGGGCTCTGCCAAAGTAAATGGATTATTGACCAGTTTGCAGCGTGAAAGCAAAAACCAAAGTGATGGGAAAAGTGGCTTTTCCAATTAACCTTTCCCTACGCTGGGCCTGGCGGGGCTTCATCACGCTTTTGCGACTGGGAATGAGGGATCTGGCGGCGTGGGGAGGCTGGTGAGGGCTGGGGCTGCCCCCGTGATTGCCTTTGCAGGGGAGTCACTCCAGCACATGCAAAATCCTGGGGTGGTTTCAGAGGCTTGTGTGCTGGGAGGGATGGGGTCAGGGACAGGGACCCCCCACCCTGCCCCAAGCTCCTCCGCTGAGCCAGAGTGCCCTCGCTCCCTTTCCCTGGTCTGTAAGGATGCTGCGATCCCCACAGACTGCTGCTGTGAGGGGCTTCTGCTCTTGTGAACTGAAAATCTCTTTAAACCTCCCATGCTAAAGATGCCACCAGTCTCAGCGCAGCCCTTGGGGACTCTGTTTCCTCCCTCTTAGCAGGGCTTTTGCCTGCGTCTCTTCCCTGGCCACGGTGTGGTGGCTGGGAGACCCTTCACACTCGATGGCCTGACTTATCCCAGCACTGCTGCGTATTCCATACGCACCCATCTGCTGGGGAACCTGTGGATACTGGGGACAGCCAGGCTGGGAGATGCTCCAGGGTCCCACTGAGACCCAGAGTTGGTGGCGGTCCGAGTGCTTGCGGGATGCTTTTGGGGGTGCTTGGGTTCCCCGCTCCCATATCACCAGCCATGGCAGTGTGGCACAGGCTGCCCCATCTCAGCACCCCCAAATTCAGCCAAAATCCACTTCCGCATGGAAAGCGAGGGCACTGTTGAGGCTGGGGGCTGTGGGTGCCGGTATCAGCTCCTGGGGCAGCTGGTGATGCACCAGCAGTGCTGGGAGAAAGGAGGCTCCTGCATCCCTCCCTGCCAGATGGTCTAAGTGGGTCACACCAGGGCAGCGCAGGGGATTTGTGCTTTAACCCTTAATCCCCTGGGATGTACTGTGCGCGGAGGGGGAGGGAGGGCTGTGGTGCTGAAGTGGGATTAAGCGCAGTTTCGCTGCCTGGTTTGCCATCACGGGTGATCTCGGAGACGGGTCTGGGCGCTGCTGCTGCAAACCTGCCGGGACGACGGTGAGAGGGTGTCCCCTGGCTGCACTGGGACCGGGCAGGAGCAGCTGTGTCACTGCAGTGCCAGGGGGTCAGAGTACCCCCAGCGAGGGCAGAAGGCAGCTGCAGTTCCCCTGTGATGGGACTTCTGGCCCAGCAGAGAATCCCTGATGGGCTGGGGACCAGCTCTCTCCCATTCCGACCTCTGGCTTCCCAGCCACGTTTCAGTGGCCCTGAACCCCATTTGTCCCCAGCTGGCTGGCAGCCCCTGGGCATCGGGGTGTGCTGCTGGGGAGGAAGCCCCTACCGGTGGTCTCACCGTGCCTGCGGCCCCCCACTCCCGTTAATCCTCCCCCTTGTTGGTCGGGCATCTGCTCTGCGGGAAGAGGCGACGGCAGGGCCGGCCGCGCCAGCCGCCTGGCTGCCATCTGCTCCCCTCCGCTCCCAATGAGCCCAAGCGCTAATGAGCCCATGGCCCTGGCCCAAGGAGGGGGAGAGGGGCTTGAAAAGAAAAGCAGAGAGGGAGAAGAAAAGCCCCTTCCTCGGAGAGGCTGTCAATAGGGAGGCTTTTGTCTACCCCTGCCCTCCGGCTCCAGCTGGACAGCGGCAGTGAGGAGAGGTAATTAGGCAGCTCGAGGAGCTGCCGGGAGGCTGGGGGCTGCGGAGGCAAAGTGAGGAAGGGGCAGAGTCGGGGATGCCCACAGGACCCCCTCCCTGCTGCTTGCAGAGCCTTCATCATCCTCCTCCTCCTCCTTCCCCCAGCCCCATCCATCTGCCTCTCTGCTGGACTGGTGCTGGGGACCGTGTCCCCACTGGTGCGTTGGTGGGATGGACCCGCACCAGGCTGGGTGGGATGCAGTGAGCACCGGGTGGTACAGCCAGGCTCAGCACCCATGGGTGCCTTAGCCAGGCGACCTGTGCGTTAGCATAGGATGGTGTACCAGCACCAAAGAATTTGGGGAAAGGGACCTTTGGAAGCCCTCAGAGGAACCCCAAACCCATGCGTGGGGTCTTCTTAGAGACTTTGGGTACCCCCAAATGTGCTGCCTTTCCCCGCTGTGCCCCTGCTGCAGTCACATGGGGTTTTGTCACCTTCACCTAAAAGCAGACGTAGGACTGAGGGTTGTCCCCCAGTCCCTGTGGCTGCAGGGACTGGAAACCAGAAGAGTGGTGGGAAACACTGTGGTTTGGAGGACCAGTGATGTCTGACCTGTGAAATTTCATTTGAGAGCTCTGCTTGGGGCCCAGACCTGGCCCCACAGCTCCAGTTCCCACGCTCACCAGTGAGAACACGGGCACAACCTGGCCCTCGTTCAGAGCGAAGGCCCACAGCATCTCGTGGTGCGGCTCTCCCCGAATCTGGGGCTTGCTGTTGCCCCCATCTCTGGGGAGGAGGAGGCTCATGGTACCCATGCCATGCCAGGCCAAGCCCTGTGTCTGATCTACTTGTCCTCCTCACCAGATGAGGGATGAAATCAGGTGGAAGGAAGCACAAGGGAGGGTAAGTTGGCTGGCTGGCCAGAGGATCATTTTGTAGAAATATTTGATTTCACCCTTGAACAGAGCTGCCTGCAGACGCTCCCCAGGCTGCCGGGAGCCCCTGTGTCTGCAGATGCCGCAGGGGCTCAGCCGCAGACACCGGGTTTGTGAGCGCAGCCCCGGTGGGGTTCGACACCTCGGGGGGCTGTGCTGGCTGTGGGGTCTCCTCCCTGCCAGGCTCAGCATCATCCCAGCACTCGAGTGGGGCTGTTTCCTGGAGGTATTGAAATGTGGAGCAACAGAGCAGGGCAAAGTGTGGCAGTTTAGGGTCTTGCAGGGCCAGGGTAGAGCTGGCAGCCCCGGCTCCAGCTATCCCCTGTCCCCGCTCATCGTCCATCCCCAGAGAAGGAGGAGAGCAGGGCTTTGAAGCCCCATGTCCCTGTGCACGCATTCGGATCCCTCCCTTGATGTCTAACTAATAAATATTTAGGGCTGCAAGGCCCTAAATAATAAATAGCAGCCATGACTCCGATGCTAGGGATTGCTAAGGAGCTTCTGCCCACCGGCACATGCTATGGTTGCTGCTGTCCCCTTGCTGTCACTGTCCTGTCTCCACCATCCAGGGCAACCAGTCCCGCTGTGGCTTGTCCCCAGAAAGGGGCCCTGCAGACCCCACTCTTGCTGCCTGTGAGGGTCCCCGTTCTCCTCTGGGATCCCTGGGCACAGAGGATTTTTCCTTCTGGAGGGCTGTGGCTAAAACTGAGCCCTTCTCTCCTCAGCCCCCTCCCTATACCTTCCCACATCTCCATGTCTGGCAGCTGGACCTTTCTATCCGGACATTTTTCTATAAGATGAACTTATCAAATGCAAACTCCGCATCACTGAAATGAAATCATTTCATGCATGATCACCCTTTCCTTTTCTATTCTTTTTTTTTTTCCTCCTTTTCTCCCTGCAGCCACTGAAACATCTTCACCATTGCAAAGCCCAACTCAGACCAGAAAAACCCACCCTATTTCAGCTGCAGGTGGTGCCAGGGCTTTCCCGCAGCCCCTGATCTGGCACAAGCTCCCTGGGAGCTCTTTGTTTTTAGGAGAGGGTGGGTCTGGTATGACCCACAGCCCTGCCCTGCCCCGTGGGAGACCCACAGGCAGCTCCCAGCCCCGCTGGTTCCTCCTCTGGTTCTGATCCCCAGCCGTGCCGGGTTGTGTGTCACCGGCCAGGAAACAGGGCTGGGTTTGATGCCCAGATCTGGCATTCCCAGCAAAGAACAGGGAGAAATGCCAGACCCCAGGAGCCAGTTTGCTTTCACTTCCTGATTTTATAGGTGCGTGCAAAGATGCAGAGGTTGTGATGTCTGAAATCTGGTCGGAGCAGCACAGCACCAGTAACAGGGCTTTGCCGCGGGGCGGATTTGGCCCATGCCCGGGGGGTGCACGAGCTGGACCACCACCTCCTGCAGCGTGGCCGGGCGCAGTGCCCGCATCTCGGTGCCACCATCGCCTGGCAAAGGCCACGCGACTCTCTGCTGGATGCCGCAAAACTGGCTTCTCCATCACCCACTCGAGTCAAAAACGCTGACAAACATGGAGAGTTTAAAAATAGCCGTTTTTTTCACACGCGGCGGGAGCGCTTTCCCTGCCAGTGCAGCGGGGACTGCAGGAAGGGCTTAAAAAAACACGTAAAAGTGGGGGAAAAAAATTATATTAAACTCTGTTGGTGTTTCAGGCTGGCGGAGCTGGGTCTCCCAGCCTGTGGCCAAGGCAGGAGGCAGCAGGGTTGTGGCTGTGTGCTTCACTGATGACCAGTTTAGCACTTCGTGTTTAATTTATGTCTTGTCATTAATGAAAGAAGAAACAGATGCTGCTGCCCAGCCCAGCCAAGGGCTTTGTCGGGGGAGGCAGAGGTGGGAGTGGGGGCACCGGGGAGGGCATCTCCTTATTTGCCCCTGAGCGGGTGCCTGGGGGGGCAGGGAGGTAGAGGGTGGTGCGGGCAGGGTCCTGCTGCCTGCGGGGAGGCTCTGCTCTCTCCTCCTGGCTCCCACTTCCTCCCTGGGGCAGGGGGGGATGCGATGTGCAGGTGCTGGTAAAGACCTTCATGCTGGTCAGTCCTGGGGGCTGAGGTCAGATGCCTATCTCGTGCCGGTGGCTGAAAATGCTCTGAGACCCAAGGCCATGATGAGAAAGTGGGGGTTTTCTGCCACTAACACCAAATTCCAGCAGCACACCGTCCCAGTGGAACTTGATGGCACTTTGGCAATGGGCTGGTTGTATTGAATCTCCGTGCCCGTGCGTGTTTTGGGGTGCGACTCGGGGAGAGTGGGGTAGGAGGCTGTGATTTTAGCTATGTTACTGTCGGGATGAAGAATTAGCTACTGCCCAGCAAGAGAAATATTTCTGCATTGAGAGAGATTTCACAGTTAAAGACCACCTGCTGAATTAATCTGGAGCTGCCGCATAACCAACCGCCCGCCAAAGCAGTGCCCATATAACACCAACGTATAACAGCATGTCAATATATCACAACTTATTCTCTGCTGCTCTGTCACCTGCAGCCAGCGGAGCGGCCCTTCTCTGGCGGAGCGGGCCTGGCCGCGGCCGTGGCATCCCAAGTGCGGTAGGCAGCTGGGGCTTTGGGCTGATTTCCCCCTCAGGCCGATGGTTTCAACTCTGGGAGCCTATTGCCTGTAAAGCATTTGTGCTCCTCAAATCCTCCCTGCTTCCATCAAAGCACAGCCAGATTCGTTACAACGGGGAGAAGCAAGACAAGTGGGTTCAGCACTGCTTCTTCCAAGGGATGGGGTTTTATTTGCCAAAAAACTCCAAGAGCGGGAACATATGGGAAAAAAACCCAACCCCAAAGCGACGCAGTAGCCCAGCGCCCACGTTTTGCCTGCCCTTCCCTGCTGTGTGGGACACGCTCCGTGGTGATCTGCCTGCCGCAGCCGCCCGCCCCGGCCCTGCCTTTGTCTGCCCGTCAGCGGCGCGTCGGCCGAGTTAATGAAGGATGATGGTGCAGGGCCACTGGAGAGGAGAGGCAGGTGGATAACGCGTGCCGGGGCGAGGGAGGTGCAGTGGGGTCTGGGTGGGCACCACCGATGGAGGAGGAACAAAGGGAGTTACTGGTTAATCACTGAGATGGAGACATTTCGTGGCCTGACCCGGGTGTGCTCCGTGCCTCCTAATCGAGGATGGACATGATCTCCTGGTGACCTCCTCTGGCGTTGTGTCCCCAGACCCTGGCTGCCCCAGGGGGTCCCTGTGAAGGGCAGAGCTCTGCAGGACGTGGTATGTGTTGGCTGCATCTCCCCCAGCATCCCGGGGCATCCCTGGAGGCAGGGGCTCAGTTGCCCATTGTGCCTGAAGAAGTCACTGGACCGGTCCTTGTGTTCTCCCAAACATGTCCCATGTGTGGCTCAGGATGCCCAGTGCAGGCAAAGGATGTCCTTTGGATGTTTTAGAGGGTTTTTTGATCTTTTGGAGAGTGCAGGCTGGCAGACGCAGCCATTTTGTGCTCTAGAAGGGAGGCTCCCCAGAAGTGTTTTTTCCACCCTATCCCCATCCTTCCAAGTGGACTTGGATGCTGGAGGGCAGGCACTCAGCACAGGAGCTGCCGCCGTGGGGACGGGTGGGTTAATTTTGCGGAGGAGGCTTGTGGGCCAAAGAGCTGGCTGGCTGCGAATGCCACCAAAGGCACGTTCATCCCTGATTAATGGAAACTGAAAGGCAGGATCCCGAGGACCTGCGGCTCCCCTGCCCCCTCCACCCCGCAGGCTGCCACTGCCAACCCTTGCCCTGCGCTGCTGTCGGGTTTGTCCTGTGCAGAGCAGAGGACAGCAGCTCTCACCTTGCTTTTCTGCGGCGGTGAAGTGGGCAGAGAAGCCCGTGGCCACAGCCTGTGCCCTGCCTGCAGATCCAGCGCTGGGATGCAGCCACCGCCCTGGTCCCCCCGCTTGCCCTCCCCACCACGTCGGTATTGATTTGACCTGAACTCCCTTTAATGTGCTGTGATTTCTTTCAATTAGGCTTTGAGTGAGGCCTCTGTGGCGTTCGATAGAGCCAGCCCCGGCATGGTGCCTGGACCAGGATGGTCCAGAGGGAGAGGCTTGGGGATGCTCCTGCATCCCCGACAAGAGCATCCCTTCGCATCTTATTTTCTCTATGTCCCGCGAGAATAATTCCACTGCTTAAAGGTTGCTCCTTGTCCCGTCTGCATTTCCTAGCTCTTTCCACCCCTTGGACTGGTGGCTTTGCCACCCCAGCCCATAGGACAGATCTGCCACATCGTTAGCAATTCACCTTCCTAATTTAGATGAGCACCAGACCTGGTCCCCCCTGCTCTGTGCAGGAGCAGCCCCACCGCCAACCAGAGCCGAACCGAACCTGAGCACCCCTCATCCTCCCATCCCCACCTTGCTTTCCCCTCTCTCCGTGGTGGCTGTCACCTCCTCTGGGACGTACTTAGCTGGGTCGGGGCTTGGTGTCACATTGTTTCCGGCAAACTAATGGGCAGAGTGCTTGTTTTCAGCGATTGTACAGAGCAGAAATCCCTGCACTTCATCTCCAGCTGCAATTACCGACGCCAAGTCGATGCGGTTGATGGTAATAGGATGGTAACACTGTCTGAATTTGTATTTAGTGCTGATTCCAAGGGTCTATAATTTTCATCAGCGCCACATGACTTTTTATAGAACAGAAAAATGTGAGCGCAGTTAATGAGCTGTAATTCTGGAGAGCTTCTGCCTTGATTGGGACTAATTATTTTCTTTATAAAAATAATTAACAATCCACACAACCTACAGAGGGAAAGGCATGTGGCATTAATTAAACCATGTGGTATTTTCAACGCACCTTTCTCTCCCCTTTCCCCGCACATCCCAAACAGGCACTTGTGTTGCGCTGCCGAAAGCCAAGCTGGGCACAAGCTCACATCGGGGTGAGGGCTGGGGGAGGGCGAAAAGGACAGGTCCTGAGTGAGGGGGCTGCATCCAGATCCCACCTCCGCATCCTCCTCGCCCTGTGTGTACCGGAAAAATCCTCATTTGGGTAGGAAAGGCTGTTTTGGGTAGAATAAGGTGATGGTTTTCAGGCACGGGCTGTCTGTGATGGGTGCGGAGGGGATGCTGGGGATGTCTCTGCCATTTCAGCTGAAGAGCAGCCAGTGGGACCCCAGGGAGGGTTGCGGGGGTCTGCACCGGGTGCTGCCGCTTGCTGTGGGGCATCAGGATATCCCAGAATTGAGGTGGTCACTTTGCACAGGCCAAGCCCTTGTTCTCCAGTGCTCTGAGATCCTGGGACGAGTCCCAGGTGAATGTGCCCCAGCACCGATAGCGCGTGGGGCTGTGCACGCTTAGACACACACTTACATAATACATAATTGTTAACAAGACTAATTCCTCTATTCTCCTGGAGGTATTCTGAGAACTAATGAATATATTTGCATAATCTTGACTTTGTTTATGAGTAATTCTGGATTATCCAAATGCGAGTAACATCAGGGCTTTGCCACTCTAGATTGCCTTTCAGGTGAGGATGGCAAAGCATTTTACAAATATTAGTTCAGCCTCACAAATCCCAGCAAGCAATAAAGTTATTATTACACCCAATTAAAGGTGGATGTGCTGAAAAGTGAAACAATTCTCTGCAGCCCCTCCTGGCAGGCTCTGCCACAGGGCTCAGGAGGGGACCTGCCTGCCTCCTCCAAATCTTCCCTCTAGGGAGCTGCAAGCCAATAAATGTCCTCCCCTTCCTTTTGAGGGACAATTTAAAACAGTGTTCAGGGTTGCAGGGTGGCGTGGAGGGTTGGGGACAAGATCTTGGAGTGGAGAGGGAGGTTTCTACCTGGCTCTGACCCTCGAACAGCCCTGGGTGCTGCAGCACCCAGCACGCTGGTGCCCGCCGTGTGGCAGGGGTGGCATGGCCATACCAACCTCTCCCTCCTTGGAGCACAGCAGAAGGAGGAAAGGATCTGTCTTTCCTCCCAGAAACTCAACTTAAAACCCTCTCACCAGTCCTTCCTGGGCAGCTGGCAAGACCACCGAGGTGTTTCCCACGGAACCAGGGGGTGTTACAGGGAAGGAGGATTGGGGTCAGACCAAACACTCCCACCCATGAAGCTGCAATTTGAGAATTTCCCAGCTCAGCTGATGTAGGAGACATGATACAGGGAGGCAAAGGGGCTAGGGCTCTTCTGGCCATCAAAAGCCCCCAGCAGCATGTAGAGGGGGGTTAAAGCCCACTTGCCACCTCCTTTCCTGGGCTGGGAACGTCTTAGGCTTGTCTCTCCGGCAGGAGAAATCTGTTGCTTAATTCCTTTCCTTCGGAGCTAATTGCTGCCTACGCGTCCCCGTGCAGCGACATCTGCTCCTCGCAGCATCACTGAGCTGTCCCAGCCCCGCGTGGCCCTGGGCATCACGGCAGGATGGATGTTTGGGAGAGGAGTCCCAAATGAGGGGATATCCAGGGACCCTCATCCCACTAGACCCTGGTGATGCCCCCAGACACCCTGGTTGGGGACACCCATTCAGATGCACCCACAGGTCTGTCCTGGGGGGGCTCAAGCATTTTTTTAATGTCGGAGTGGTTTCAAGCTGAGCCCTTGGGATTGCTGTTCATTAGCTGCAGGCAGGCATGCGTGCCCGTGTCCCAGCATATGGGGTGCTTATTAACGGGGTGCAGAGACCTGAGTGTCCCTGTCCCCAGCCTGGATGGATGGTGCAGTCATCTTCTCCCTGCTTTCCCCATCAACCAGAGTTGTTCCCGGGGCAGCTCGGCAGGCAGGAGCCGGCTGCGTGAACAGGTTGGCTTTCAGGAGTTATTTGTGTGTTGGGATTGCCAATGTGTTTTCTTCCTCTTCTTCCAGTGGCAATTCGAAAAAAGCAAATGAAGGGAGAGGGGGAGAAAAGCTTTATCTGAGCAGCAAAGGGAGCACTGGTGCTCCAAGTGGATCTTCTCCATCCCTTTTCTCCTTGCTGCCTCCAGCATGCCTTATTACTAATTCATTTTTAAAGTGATCTCTCGGCGCTCCCAGGAGCTCCTGGTAACCATGTGCTTACAATCCCCTATTTGATTAAAAATTAACGAGCTATGTTATTGGCAAAGACAATTTCGCTGCCGTTCGCCATGCAGGGTTTTGGACAAAGGAGGGAATCGGTGCCTCGCAGAGAGTGCCTGTGATGACCGACTGCCATGGATGCGGCATCCCATGGCCCAGCCCTGCTATCGCTCACAGCGTGCCGGATTGCTTCCTGATGAAAGAGCGAGCCCAGGCCTGCCGGGAGGATAGTGCTTTCCAAAAATCCTGGATTAACTGGCGTGAGGGGCTGGAATTTTCTGTGCGAGCACGGCCCCATCCGCAGCAGCCAGCACCAAAGCAGGCACTGCTGCAGGGGCTTGGTTGTTCCTCAGCTTCCAGCTCCCAGTGCTGTGTTGGGAAGTGCCCGGCCAGAGCTGCTGGGCTCCCTCCCAGCCCGCAGTCCTGCCCTTCACCCATCACCAGTCCTGATGGTCACTCAGGAGCCTGGAGTCCCCCAAAACGTGGCTGAGGGGTGTGCAGGATTGCTGTGCCGTGGTGCGGCTCAGGGTAACAGTACTTTCAGCTTTGTTTGCAGGCACCAGGGAGAAGCCGAGCCTTCTCCTTTCCTATTCCCTGATTGCGGAGAAAACTGGCTCCTCCACAGGCATGGGAACCTGCAGAGTGTTTGTCTAAGGAGGAGGATTTGAGGATAGGAAAGGCACAGGATTGTCCCTGAGAGGCAGCCTGGCCCGGCAGCGTGCAGGTGCTGCCGGGCACAAAGCACCGCAGGGACCTCTGAGCCAGCAGCGTGGGAGGCACAAGATGCCGTAGAAACGGCTCAAGACGGGGCAGCAGGCCAGGTTTCCTTTAGAAATGATACGACCGTGTGCCATACTCCTCGGGTTTATCCCTGCTGTCGCTGGCGAGCGGTCAGCGCAGCCATCCGGGATTGCTGGCAGCGAGGGAAAGTGACACCAAGCCCTGCAAGGCAGCTGGATGCTCGGGTGGGATGAGGGATTGGAAGTGTCCCTAGGGAGAGGGAGACCCAGCCATGGGGAGCAGGGAGAGGCCGTGCTCGCCCTCATACCTGACCCTACCTAAGACGGTCGGCGAGAGCATCGCTTTCCCCTGTGGAATTTTACGCTCCGCCAGAGCCGTCCATTCCGTGCTGCGCAGCAGGAGCCACCGCCAGCTGGTACCCGGGACGGAGCCCTCCCCGTGGGCTGCGACCGCACAGCATCCCCTGAAGCATCTGGCACCGTTACCAGGGCCTCTTCCAGCAGGGAAGCCCCTCTGTTCCGACTCAGCCATGCATAGCAAATCAACTGCTGGAAAATAAAGAGCCAAGATGCTTTTTTTGGCCCGGGATGCGGTAAGAGCAGTTGTTAAATGTTTCTTGAGTTCAAGAAGCAAAAGGTGCCGCTGCCACATTCGGGCTTGCAGCAGGATGCAGGGTTCCCGGGAGAAGGAGGGGGAGGTGAGTCACGGCTGGCAAAAATTGGATGAAAAATGTATATTACAGAATTGTATTTCTCTTCTGTGTTTAAACTGCCTCAAGAAAACCACGCGCTTTTCTGCAGCTGGTGCCTCTGCTGATGCACAGGAAAAATAGCGGGGAGAAGATTAAAATTGAACTGGCTTGGAGTCTGTGTAATCAGGGAAAATATCACGGTGATTTGCTATTATAATTTTCAATAATAAACTGCAGGGCTCCTGCCGCATGGCAATAGCGGTTTGAATGCGGCGGGGAAAGAACCTGCCGTGGGGTGTTCGTGTGTGTGTGTTTGTGGGAAGCACTTACAATTTTCCCCATCTCCTGATTTTGAAGAGGTATTTTTACTGCGTATTTCAAAGAGCTTTACGTAAACACATCTGCTGGAGCTTTGGCTTGGAAATGTCTTTACAACCTTCTTTTCTGCCCCCTCCCTCTCCTGGGACAAAGGAACCGTTCAACTATTTTCTTTTTCAATCAGATGGGCAAAGCCAGGGACCAAAAGAGAAAATAAAAGGGTTGATTTGCCAGCGCCAAAAGGCTTCTTGGCCCAAAGTGGTGGATTTTAGAAACCCTGTGAGCAGCTCAGCCCACCCCTGCCAGGGCCAAGAGCCCAGGGTGGAGGCAGATCAGAGGTGGCTGTGCCAGCGAGTTGTGGGAGAGCGGAGACCCTAACCCACCGCCTGCCCTGTCCCACACCACCATAACCTCCAGGTGAGGAAAGGAGAGGAGAGATGAGATACTCAGTCATGTGTCCATGCACTTTTTACACGTTCCTCAGTGAGAGCATCCCTGGTGCGAGCGGCTGCGGGCGCAGAAGTTCCTTCTGCTCTCCTCGCGACGGTGTGCCTGCCACGGAGGCCTGTGTCCTCTCACAGGCTGATGTTCCCAGTCCCCTGGCGAGGCATCCATCACCGGTTTAATGCCATTGAAACACTCACAACTAACAGGCTCATCAGAGATGCTTTAACCTTTTTTTCTTTCGGGGCTGCAGTTGGCTGGAGCTGCTCCTGCCTTTTCACTGGGAGCTGTAGAGATGATGGGAACACGGAGTCAGCCAGGGCTGAAAAGGGCAAGGTAGTAAAGTTTCCGTATTGGCTTTCCAGATACTCAGTCCTGAGCTTGGAAATGCTGTTGGTGTGATCTGCCAAGAGCAGTCAGTGCTCAGGGTCTCCCACACGCTCACACATGCGGCCAGTTGCCCTGCAGCACCACACTTCCACTCCAGCTCTGCATCCAGCACCCACCCCAGCTGCGTGCGCAAAGTGAAATGAATGATGAAAATAAAAGGCTTGCTTAGCAGGATCCAGCCCCAGTGTGCTTACGCCACTGCTTGCAAAGCAGCTGGGAAGGGCAGAAGGGCTGCGGCCGGGCCACGGAGGGCAGGGACGGCTGGAGCCCGTCCTGCGGAGGCGAGGGACGATGCTGCTGCGGGCGGGGAGATGGCCTGGTGATGAGATCCAGCACTGAAAGGTCACTAGGAAGACAATTTTCCTGCTTCGCTCTCCGGTTGAGATGAGGAGCTGAGTTGCCGCGGGGGAACAGGATGATTGATGAAAGCTTTGTGGCAGGAGACCGCTGCGGGGCCGGGGCAGAGGAGCTCGGCTGGGACGTGGGAGCCTGTGGGCAGGGGAGGGCAGCTGCCCAGCCCCGGCAGCGCTGAGACGCCAGCATGTAAGGATTTCAAGTGCACGCCAAACCTGCACTGACTGCATGTCACCGCGGGGCCGAGGGGGACGGGTGTCGCTGGGCTCAGCTCCTGGGGAAGCGTGCGTCACTGAGGTGCCATGTTTCATGGCCTGATGAGATGGCACTTGGCCATGGCACTGAGCATGGCGGCCCGGGATGGAGGAACGGGGATGGTTTGTGAGTTAGCTCTGCTCCCTGAGGCAGGGAACAACCTGTGCCTTTGCTCTGGCCCCTGTGAAGGGTGCCAGGATCCGTACATAGCTAGGAAGGGCAGTGCAATCCTGAATATGTCCCCATGGCTGGGCTGGTTCAAGGCAGCAGGGCTCACCCGTGGCTCTGGAGGCCACAGCGTGTCTCTAACCACTTCCTTGAGGGGTCTTTGCTGAGCCCAGCACATCTCCCTGGTCTTGCAAACACCCTGCAGACCCTCCCTGGTTGATGTCCAGTCCTAAATGGAGCCGTTGCAGAGTGCAGCAGCTGCAGCATGGTTAACTGGCCTCCGTGGTGCCACCACAAACTGGGGGTGACAAGCCCAGTCCCCCAGGGAAGGGAGGCAGGATGGGGTGGCATCAGGTGATGGAGTGGCATCAGGCGATGGGGCTCTGCAGGGCACTGCCAGCAGCAGGGAGCCCGGTGGGATTCAGAAACACGAGGTGCCTTTGGGAAAGGCTGGTTCAGGCAGTTTGCAAAAATAAACGGGGACTCCCCTACCTCGCAGCCGGGCTGCTGTCGCATGCCCCATTCTCCTCCAAATGGCCGCAGTGTTTTATAGTGGTTTCACCTCCCTTGAAATTAGGAATCGTTGGGTTCTTCCCCACCAGTGACCTTTTCTGCATCATTTCTGTTAGAGTAGCCATACATCATTTCCCTCTGCTGTCAACACATTCTGTTAGGGAAGGAAAACACGGGAGAGCCCAAATCTGACACCAAAATGTGGAGATGGGCTGGCTGGGTTGTGAAAAGTGGTGAAAGGCTTGGGCTGGTGGGAGACCCGAAAGCCCTGAGTGCCTGCTGCTTCCCTTCTAGCCACTGAATAGCTGGAAAAAACTGCTATGAGCCAAAAAAAACCCTCCTGGACTGGAGATTGCTGTGAAGGGACCACGGCAGGAGGTTGCACAGGGCATGTTTTGCTCTGAGCTGGCTGCAGGCAGCCTGGCAGGTGCCCTGCTGCATGGGGTCTCACTGTCAGCAGCAGGAATGCTGCTTTTGAACAGGTTTGATGGATAGGCTGGATTTCTGCATGGAAGGAAGAAAGGAAAAAACAATGAGTGCAAGCAATTGAATTGTCTAATGGAAATGGAGAAACTTGGAGGGCAGGCAGGATGGGTGTACAGCTGGCTCATCCCAGCCCAGCCGCCGGTGGCCAGGAGCACGTCCTTAGGGACAAACATGCAACCCAGACACTGGGCTGCGGTCCTCGCTCCGATGGTGGAGCAGCATTGCCCCCCAGCAGAGCAAACCCTGGGCATCCTTCCTGCTTCCTCTTCCTCCTGCCTGCTCCAGCACATGTCTCTGTGGGCAGCACGTCCCCTACATCGCACCGAGCATCCTCGCTGCCTTCCTGGGGCCGGCTCCAGCAAAGCACCCGCAGAGGCTTTCTCCTTTCTGCTGCAGGCAGGGGACCCGCAAGGCAAGGTGTGATAATTCGCTCCTTTGAGGCCATGGTAATCGTTCACACCAAACTGCAAGCACTTTTATATCAGTCATGAAAAACATGAAAGATGACCAAAAAAATTATGTCTTTATATATATATTCAATCAGTGTCTGCAGAGCCCAGCACAAGGGGATTACCAGCCAGTTTAGAGCGTTAGTGACTCTCGGCATCCATCAGAGGAGAACATTTGGTTGAACTGAAGCCAGCCTTTGATGGGATTGGAGAATAATTATTTCCATCAATAATTACTTCCAAGCCTAGAAGAAATCGTTCCTAGTGTGTTGCAGGACAGGAGTCCTTGGCTGCCTCAAGGCCAATGGGTTTTAACCCCAGGATCTGAAAATCCCATTAGCAGGAGCTGGGGCCAGGGTGAGAGGGACATCACTCACGGTGCCCAAATCCCTCCTGCAAGGCAGCCGTGCCCCAGCGCGCTGCCAGCCCCGGGAGGAACCCTCCTGCCTCAGCTGCTGGAGCTGATCCAGCCCAGACTTTGCACAGGTCATTAATTTGGGGACATTTTTAATGGATCCTAATGATTGAGCCTCAGAAGACTGATCTTAAAAGGGGTTCCAGAAAGGCCACAAGCTAATTAGCTCGCACAAAGAAAGCAATTAACCATGTAACTTCTCGGATGGTTAAAAATAAGGTAGATGTTGGGAAGTGACTGGGGGATTTATTACAAGCAGAGTAATAGATTTTAAAGCCAGAGGGACCATCACCTCCTGCATGTCTTGGGCCAGAAATATTTCACCCAGCTTCCACTCACTGACCCCTGTCACTTGTATTTGGCTGATGCACATCCTTAAAAGTTCAGGCATTCCAAAACGGTCTCCCAGAAGGAGTCAGCTATTAGAGACAGTGGGAGTTTGTGGAGAGAGAAAACACAGGTGGAGAGAGGTGACCCTTCTTCTGCAGGTGCTCCTGTGCCAGCTCCAGCCCTGAAAAGTGCTGCTCGTGGCTGGGGCAGGCAGCAGGACCACGCTGCTTTCCAAAGGGAGGAGGCAGGTGGGGTGGCAGACAGGGCAGTGGGACCTTGCAGGGCTGACCTGGGGGTGGCTAAACCCCAGAGCAGCACCCACAGCCCATTCCTGAGACTGGCTTCAAAATGATAATGGGAAGAGATGGGGACACTTTCTCTGCCAGCTGAGCCCAGCCCGCCAGCAGTGCCCACCACAGCCAGGTCGGGCTTGGACATGCCGATGCTTGCTTTATTTATTCAAATAATAGTTTGGATTACACCAAAAACATAGCATTCTTGGCAGCCCTGACCAGTATGGTTTATGGCTTTCCATTAATCTTTCTGTTCTTTGAAATAAACATCTGCAGGGCCTGAAAAGCTATTTACTTTCCTCACGAGTGTCTGAGCTCAGGCTCGTTTGGGTTTGTTTTCTCCATTTGAGCTTGCCCTGCCTAAGCCCCAGTGTTTCTTGGAGACCTCTCACCCCAGGTTTTCCCTGCCCTGGCTCTGCTCCTAGACAACTTTCATGGTCTCCCCCAGGGCTCTTGCAGGCACCTGCCTGGCCCAGGTGGCTCCCCTTAGCTCTGCTGGGCTCTCCCAGGTTCTCCAGTTTGAGCTTTCAGCAGGAGCAGGTGTGTTTACTGGCCCAGCACCTTATTTGTAGGCAGAGGGAGGAGGGACGTCCTTTGGCTGCCAAAGCTTTGCTTTTATGTGAATGCTGGTGAGGGTGACGGTGTGGTGAGGCAATACAATAGCAGGTTTGGGGAATGGCATCTGACATGTGAAAGTTTGGGGTTTTTTTCTACTGGAGTGCAAGATGGGTGCTGTCTCTGCCGAACTGGTGAGCTAAAACCCACAACTCAGAGGAAGATGTCCAAGGGTGCTGGTCTGATTTGCTAGCATTGCCCCTGCCTGAAAGCTGAGTGCAGCATTCCCATGCTGGGGAGCAGCTTGGCTTGGAAATGAGAGCTTTCCAGAGCCTTGTAGGAGCATTCTCCACTGCAGGGCTGAGTGCTGTGGACTCTGGAGGCCCAAGAGCAACCTGCAGCTCTCCTTCACAGCAGCACAGGTCCCACCTGCGGAAAGTGAAGGGAGATTCCCCAGTAGATGGGGAATTGTTGAGCAAACGAGTCCAGCTGAATGGGCAGTTCTTCATTGTTCTCTTCCTCTTCTCTTGCTCCCGCAGCAGGACGCTCAGCTGCCTGCCGTACCCTGCAGAGGACAGACGTCCTGAAAAGCTGACTGGCCACGCAGTCAAGGAGGCCTCCAGCACCAACGGCTGTGCCAAAGGGAAGGAGAGACGAGGCCATGCTCGCCGCAGGTCACGCAGGTAGGAGCCAGGGCTGTGAACGAGGTCACCTCGAAGCAGGGGAATGGCAGAGGAGGCATCTGCGACCGAGCCCCTCCGGGGGTCTGTGAGAGCTGGGGATATGTTAAACGACCGTGTGAGTGTACATTTATGCAATCACATTCAATCCCTGTGCGTGTTTGCATCTGCAGTTCACTTCCACTACGCGTCTTGCTCTTACAGCCCCCTTGCCAGTAGCCTTGGCTGGAAGACAGGTGACCTGCAGCATCTGTGCGCTGCCAGGTCCACAGGGCACCCCTGCCTGGGCATCGCTCTCACAATTCCCCTCTCCTCACACCTGGATCAGACCAGCAGCCTTGGCTTCCTCAGGACACAGCTTCATTACCAGTCGATCCTTAGCCTCTGACAACTTGAGAGGGCAAAAATGAATGGACTGTTGTAAATAAATCAGCTGGGGTCTCTGAGCCCTGCCTGTTAAGCTGCCTCTGGGATTAAAGCCTCTCCGTTTGGTTAAAGAGGCTGGAAAGAAAGAGCAAGAAAGCACATTTCATATCTTCAGATTTCAGGCGAACCAGAACAATAATCTAAAGCATATTTTTAATTAGACTTTGATTACAATCATGGAGAAACAATTAAAATCAGATCAGCACAGGGAGAAAGCTTCCACATCAAAGACAAAAGGCTTTATCTTGGGAGAGGGAGAAGGGCTCTACAGAAACTGTCTGGGGCTGCACGGCACGGTCAGGGGTTTCTCCTCATTCTCCCCTGCCCATGGCAGTGCCTGGAGCAGGGGGGTGCTGAGATGCACACAGATCTGTTGGCTGTGGGGGCCCAAATCTGTGCTAGGGGAAAGCACGTGGGAGATGAGGTCAAGCATCCTTGTAGAATCACAGAATGGTTTGGGTTGGCAGGGACCTTCAAAGCCCACCCAGTCCAACCCCCCTACAAGGAGCAGGGACATCTCCAACCAGATCAGGTTGCTCAGAGCCCCGTCCAACCTGGCCTTGGATGTTTCCAGGGATGGGGCATCCACTGCCCCTCTGGGCAACCTGGGTTAGTCTTCCACCACCCTCAGCATAAAAAATTTATTCCTAGTATCTAATCTAAATCTACCTCCCTCTATTTTGAAACCATGATCCCTCATCCTATCACAACAAGCCCTGCTGAAAAGTCTCTCCCCATCTTTCCTATCAGCCCCCTTTAGGTACTGGAAGGCCACTATAAGGTCTCCCCGGGGGTCTCCTCTTCCTCTGAACAGCTCCAGCTCTCTCAGCCTGTCCTCACAGGAGAGGTGCTCCAGCCCTCTGATCATCCTTCTGCAGTGAAGATCCCACAGCATTTCCAAACACAGGGCTCCCTTCACATGTTCCCCGCTAGCAGCTCCTCCCGCCGGCGAGGCAAGTGGGGAAACTGAGGCACAAACCCAGCACCCTCATCTCCAACAGTGGTTTTGCAGAGGCCATCAGAAGCTGGCTGTGCACCCCACAAACCTTGCCTGGGGATCCACAGAGAGATCTGGGGATCAGTTAGGGGATCAACAGGCTGATTTGGGGATTAACCTGAGGATCCACAGGCCACCACTGTCTTTGAGTGTTTGCTTTGCTTTATGAGTTACCACAGAGTTTCTGTCATATTTTCAGCCCAGCATTCTGAATTAACTTAACCATGGTACTTGCTTTTCATTGAAACATAACACAATTCAGCATCGTATGTTTAAAAAAGAAATTAATTTACAGGAGATTTTTTTTTTTTTTCCCCAGGGTTTAACAACTGTGTAAGAGATGCATATCTCACTAAATTACCACAGCATCTCAATAAATAAATATATTTCTAATCAATTGCTGTTTAACATATGTCAAGTCTTTTATTAGTTAGATGCATCTGGTTGCAATAATTATTGTATGCAAATTAAATGCCAATTAATTATTTAAAGCATATTTACAAAAAGCAACAAAACCTATAAATCTGTTACAGAGTTGTTAACCTCAGCAAACACGTTTTAAATAATCGGCCGGTGTCACTGCGGCATACCGTAGCTGTCTCTATATCTCCATTAAATCCACGGAGGAGACACTTCATTTAAACTGTGACCAAATTATTCATTAGACAGTAATTAGGTGCTCGCCTGCACCCCGGGTCCACTGCGAAAACTGATCTCTGCCCTGGATGTCCCTGAGGTGGGGACAGCGACAAACAGGGGAGAGCTGATCCAGATAGTGCTTTTATTTTTATTGTTTAACCTTTTTTTGGTTTTCCCCTCTCCTCAGCTCCTCATATGATGAGAAGCATGCTCCACCACCGGCCCAGGGGAAGAAGAAGAAGAAGAAATCCAGCCGCAAGAAGCGAAGGAGGTGAGGGTGGCCATGGTGGTGTGCAGGGCGGGAGGGGACAGGCAGCCCTCAACTGTGTGATGAGGGAAAAAAGCCAAAAAATGGAGGCTGGATATGCTGTGGGGAGGTGTGAGGGGCTGGGGGGGTTCCACGGGCCCACGGAGGTGCCACCATTTTCTCACCTTCCCCTCAGGCCAGGACAGAGCTCACCCCGCAGCCCATCCTGGGGGGCCCCGGAGCCCTCAGACCCCTCTCCATCCCAGGGAGATGCCCCTGCCAGCAGAGTGAGGGTTGGGGTGGCCGGGGAGGGATATGGGGAGCCCCACGGTCCCTAACGCCCCTCTGCCTCCTCAGGTCTCCTTCCTACAGCCCCTCACCTGTGAAGAAGAAGAAGAAGAAAAGCTCCAAGAAGCGAAAAAGAAACAGGTATTCTTTTTTCCTTTGAAAATTTAATTTCCTGGCAGCAGTGGCTGTTGGCGGGGGTTTGGACAAGGGGCAGGAGACGTTGGTGCTGTCAGGCAGCTGGTTGAGTTCCGCACAGGAGGCAGAGACATCAATGTCACTCTTAATAATGGTGTCACAGCGGGCAGGGCCCCACTGGGAGGTGGAAGCCGGACAGCTGAGGGGCAGAGCCGGCATCCCTCTGGGCGAGGAGAGCTCAAAATGGGGTGTGCACCCAGGGCAAACACATAAATATGAGCTGTCAGGGTGTGGAGGAAGAGAAATAGACAAGCCAAATCAGCGTGAGGTCTGTAGAGCTTCTACCTTCTGTCCTTGCTGTCCTATCTCCCGTGGCTTCCATGCTCTGGGATGCCACCGGGATCAGCACTCAAGGCTTGCACCGGTCCCTTTCTCTTCTCCCCCAGCCTGCAGAAAGTGTCAGCATTTGGACCAGGCAAGGGCTCAGACCAGCTCTCTGCATCCACATCTCAGCTTTCCCTCCCAGCCCTGGGCGACTGCCTGATTTCTATAGACTCGTTATCCTGAAAAACACATTCTCAATTATTTGTAGAGTGTGCTAGTCACTTGTACCACATCAGCATTTCTCAGCTACCCCCTTGCCTGCTGGCTAAAGGAGAGCCAGGGCCGTTCTGCCCAGCTGGTACATGAGGTCTTCTCATAGTGCTCAGTCTAACACTGGGCCTAACCACATTGCCTCTGATTCAAATTTCCAGTTTTGTGAGACTGTGTATTCAATGTATGTATTTGTGTCTTGCAGGTTATCCTCAAAGAAGAGAAGACACAGGTAAGTGTTGAGCAAGTGTGGGTGGTCCCTTAGAAATATGAGTTTAATGGTCTCTTCAAGATCTCATAAGGTTGATGTTCACTGGGTGGGGGCAGAGGACATTTTTATTCTGTGTTTCCTTGTGGAATCCCCTTGGCTCCCCCCATTCCCTGTGGATCTGGAGCTATCCTCTCCCTGTTCAGCCTTATACCTTCCTCAAACCCCACAGGAATCAGGTCTCCAGCCCAACCTGTGCAATCAAACACATCATAACTGGAAAAGACCTCTTGGTATAACGTAGCCCCTGGCAACCTCATCCATGTTGCATCCATCCTGCATCTTGAATATTCATGTCTCTTACGGTTTTATTTGCAAACAGCACGGCATCCCCCAGCAGTGCCCATCTTTGAAACATTCAGAGTCAGTGGCTTTCCAGGTGTGTACTGGAAGAACTCTCCTGATTCCAGTACGTGTGTGTGTACAGTATCTTGTCTACGGGAAAATGCAAAGCCATCAGGATAGCTGATCCCTTTGAGGATCTTTTTTTGGCCAAGCCCACAAGCCAGATTTGTCAGCAGGCATTCAGACCCCCTGTGCTGCGGCAGAATCATTAATCCCATTCATTTTTTTTTTTTTTGCACACTCTTGGGCAATCTAGCTGTAACATTGATGTGTGATTGTGCAGCTTTTTATCGGAACAGAAATCTCCAAATTAATTAGCCATTTCTTATTTAGTTCTTCAAGCCCCAAAAGTAAGAGAAAGGAAGAAAGAAAACACAAAAAACAGTAAGTAGTGATTCATGGTGTTCCCTGCCCTGCCTGGGCAGAGCTGTGGGCTAGGAAATGCTTGATGTGGTGGGTCCCCTGGAGCTAACACCGGCTGCACAGCCCTAAGCAATTCTCAGGATTATTTTGCAGCTAAAACCAGCAATTCTGGTCTTGCTGGAATGGAAAAGTGTTTGTAGAGGCCGAGATCTTTCCTGTCCCTCTCTTCTGTGCCACTTCATTCAGGACTTTCTCTGTATCTCACAAGGATGTACAGTGTCTTGTTCATCCAGTGCTGAGCAGAGACTCCAGCTTTTTTTGATAAGGGCAGCGTGAAAGGATGAGCTCAAATCCGCAGAGCGCAGTGTCCCACAGCCTCCACTGCCCACAGGGCAGGCTGGCACGCCCTTACTGAGACCGGCTTTAACTCCTCCTTGCTTGCTCCTCTCAGAGGTTACAGTAGGGGCCACTCATGATATGCAATGCAATCAAATATCCAAATGGGAGCAGAAGGCAATGGGGACTAGAGGAAGACAAGGGATTGTTTGGAGGTGATGGAGGCTGCAAAAATCTGGGGTTGGGGTTCCCATCTGCCCTGGAGTGTTAGCAGAGCACAATCCTTGTCCTGTGGGGCAGACAGTCAAGGGGTGTGGTATAAAAGGTAGTTCCTCAGGGCTGGAAGGGAAGGCCTGTTAAGTCTTCCCTGATTTTCACTTTCTTCTGTCTTCTCCTGGGAATTACAACTTGCAGCTTCTTACCTGCTTTTAGAGCAAGGAAAAAATTCTGGGGCTGAACCCTGGGCACCAAACCCTTGAATAGCTCTGCTGGGACCTGGGATACCCTACTAGAGACAGAAACTGAGTTAGCAGAGCGAAATCTACTGATTTGTTTGGTATTATAGGACCTGCACTTTAATTCTTCCCAACACAACTTTTAGCTCTTAGGCAGAAAGGGGACAGAGGGACCGCCAGGGTCACCCCAATACACATTGGGACTGAAGAGACTGGGAATCCATGAGGTGCAGAGCCTGTTGTGCTGCCTGCACAGGCCATCTCTACTGCATGCAGAAATTCCATCTCCTTTTCTCTGTGATTTCTGCATATTCAGTAGCAGAGTCACCTATTTATCTCAAACTGAGCTGCTATGCACCCAGAAATCTCAGTGGTAGAACTGAGGCTTCCTAGGTTATCAGTAAAAGCAGGCACGTCCCAAACCCAACTGGCCAGTATGCAGTAGCCTGACAGTGTGGTTAAAACTAAGATCAGATGTCCTCCTGGTGTGCACAGACCTAGGAGAACCAGAGCTGCCAGAATTGCTCTTTGGGGATACAGCAGCCAAGGTGTATCCCCAATCTTTTAGCTCATAAATGAGAGCTGAGCCGCTCCAGGTTTCTGCAAACCTTATTGCTCCCGGGCATGGATCAGATAGATCCCACGAGCCATCTCGATTCAGGATTTTTTTTGTATAATCACACTGCTCTGGCTTATCTTTGTGTTGAGCAACTGGTTATCTAAATCACACAGGACCGGTTTTTCCTCCTGCAGAAAGGGAGCACTCTTAAACTGGAGGGACTGATGTGCAGGGTGGAGAGCAAACCCGGGGATTTTCACACCAATCCACCATGTGAGGGAGAGAGACTCAGTGTTGCTGATTTCAGCTGTATGGAAATAAGGAAGGAGGATCCCAAAATGTGAAGTTTTTAAGAATATAATCATAGGGTGTGAAAAGCATGAGAAAAAACAGCCAGGCGGAGTTCAAGCAATTGCCCTGGAGATTGCCCTTTTGTCTTAAAGGCGATGCTGTGCTCAAGCAATTTATTTGCTGAGTTTTTATAGCAGCAAATTGCTAAATGCTTTCCAAGCAGGTCATATTAGTGCTGTCAGTGACTGGTACAGTGTGGCCATGAAACCAGACCGTTCCCAGCAGCCAACCCATCGTTAGCTCTGCCTGCTGGCACGGCAATGCCAGCCTGAGCAGACAGTTACGCTACCAGATCTAAAATAACCGCTGTGGTGGGCAACGATGAGAGGGACTGGGCACAGGAGACGGGTAGCCTGTCACCCACATCACCCTGCTGTCTGCATGCAGGACTTCAACTGTTGGCACAGGCAACAGTGGCCTTCAGTAATAGGGCCAGATAATCCACCAGGAATAGCCTGAACAGAGCAAAGGGAAGCGCAGTGGGGCACTGAACCTGGGCCCCTGCCCGCGATTTGCTGGTCACGGTCCCGTGGCCCTGGGAGAAAAGGGAGCAGCAGTGACTGGACACCTATAAGCTGCCAGGTAAAACGGTCCTGCCCCTCAAGCAGGAGATGTGTGTGGTGCAGGCTGCAGTTTGGGAAGCTGTACTTCGTGTTTATATAGCAACCATAAGAGCTGCCCAAAGGACCAGAGCCTCCCACCTACAGAGCATGGGTAAGGCTGGCTGTTACTGAGTGTACTGGATTTGGAGCTTGTCCTTCTGCATCTGCTCTTTAAGAAGGAGCTTGCACTACAGAGAGGGTTGGAGTAAGAAATGGGAGGCTTGGAGCTTTGTGATGGGCTGCCCAGAGGGATGGTGCTCCCCCAACAAGGCTCAGCGATGGGAAGGTCACAGGCTGTTTCCCGGCTGTCTTGGGGTGGGCTGCAGGATGAAGGGCAAGCGCACGGCTTTTTAAGGTATTGAAAAGAGAAAGGATTGGTGCTATCTGCTGCACTCCTGCACAATGAAGATCCATGGATCTTCCCCCGCAGGCTACACAGCCAATCTAACAGCTTGTAGTTAAAATGCTAGCATAGATATCTGTAAGATGGCTTGCCTTAATGCTGGTGTAGCTATGAAGGGGTGAGGAATTTCTTGTGCATTGGTGTCCTGCACAATGTTTCATACACTGATCTCTTTAGTTTAAAACACAGATCTTCATTCTGATTTGAATGTTATTGACTTCAGCCCCCAGCTGCTGGCTCTTGCATCCCCCTAGTCTGCTAGCCTAACAGTGGTTTTCCTCTCTGCTTCTTAAAGCTCTCGTGGGCGCACGCGGAAATCTCATCGCCATCGCCACCGCCACTCTCGCTCAGAGAGCTCCGACTCCCACTCCCCCAGCTGCCGAAGCAGGTAACGTCACCGCTCCCCAAGCTGAGTGTCCTGCAATGCTTCCCGGTGGGCTCCAGGACGTGATTGCAATAGCCTGTGTGACCCACAAACTCCCTGCAGAGCCATGTCCTGTTCTGGTAGCAGCTGTGTCACATACTGGGGATTGAGCTTCTTGTGGTCTCAGCCCTAGAAGGGTTTTGGCTCCAGGAGCAGTGGCTGCAGATTTTTGGTCCAGCAGTCACTTCTAATCCCCGTGGCTGATGATCAGCCCATGACAGCTGATTCCAGCCTAGTCTCCCTTCCGCAGCCCAAGGGCTCTGTACTGCTGATGTCCCAGGAAACCCTTAAACTTGGTCTTAGCAATGGAAATGTATTTGCCCATGGCATTCTATAGCCACTGTCTTTGACCTGATTAAATCTCAGTCCTGTGGATGACGGATGCATCCTCGGGCCAGCTAAGTGGATGCTGGTGCTAGACTCAGCATCGCTGCAATAGCAAGTCACATAGTTTATACACATCATGAGTTCATGTTTCACAACTTCTGAAAGCACTTGACTTTATGAACAAACCACTCCCACTCTCGTACTTCACTCCTCCTAACTACTGGGATTTTTCTTATGAAAAATTGGTGATCAGTGGCAGGAGGAACGCACTCAGTAGTTGGAGGGATGTTCGTGCAAGAGCAGAGCATGTCTTCTCTTGGAGGTGTATTACCATAGGGACGTTCAAGGCTCTGTGAAAGTATGGTTTGCCTTGAGCCAACACAAAATCATGAATTAGAGCTGAAATTTGAGGTGAAGTCCAAAACCTGGATGCAAAATATTTATTTATTTATTTATTTTTAAGTAGAAAAGCAAAACACCCCTTTTTTTCCCCTCCATCATGACTCTGCAGAGCAGTCATGTGGAAGACCTTCTCCCACATGCAATGGCCTAGCACAGAGCTGCCAAGGGTTTGTATGGAGCTGGTAATGGGCACTACTGCAATACCGAGGAATAACAGTTTGCTGTCCTTGTCTTCTGGAGGCACAGAGCCAAGTCTCGGGAGGAAGGGCGTAAAACACGGCAAAGGCACTCCCAGCACCATTCAAAGATCACGGCAAAGCAAAGGTCCTCTGCAGAGGTTCAGGCCAGCCAAAAAGCCAGCAAAACCCTCCCATTCTACAGCTTCCTGTCTCCTAAGGAAGTAGTAAGTATTACACACTGTGCTTCTTTGCTTGAACTAGCCACAGGAATCTGGGCAAGAAATCTGATATGAAATTTTTATAACTCAATTATAGCAATGTTAGACAAAGTTGGTTAAATCTGTATTATTTATTAATGGTGCTGTTCTCCAATGTATTTAAAGTCATTCCTTCCTTCAGCACTTTCACACCAAGGATGGGGCTGGAGAGGGGAAAAATTTGCAAAGGCTCTAGCTTATGAATAATGAATTGAGGACATTTAACAAAAAAAAAAAGTGGCCTCCAGCAGTGATATTTTACAGAGACGTGTTTGTTATGCAGTCCTTGCTCAGCTGGATGTGAACTTAATTCACTGGTCTTCATGTCCAAAAGTTTAGTCCTTAGGGGAAGAAAGGGAATCAAACATATATAAAAGAAACATTTACATTTAATGAGTTGGTGATTATTGACAGGGGTTGTTTTCTGACCATCAGGATCCTCCTAGGATCACTGTTGCTCTGGACTGACAAGCCCAGGGGCCAAATCCGGAACTTATGAGCAGCTCTCATTGATGCTAATGGGAACTGCATGTGCAGCAGAGGGTAAAATCAGGCTCAGTGCCTTGGGATGTTTTCCATATACATGGAAAGAGATGATATAATGCATTCCTTAGAGCTGAGGGAGCAAGAGATGGAGTATTAGATACAGACTGATATGAAGTCTTCCTTTTCCATGGCATGTTTCCCCTTTGTTCCCAGTAGCTGCAAAGCAGAGGTGTGCTCTTTGATTGTGGTGTTAGTAGCTGACAGGCATTCTGGAGGGAGAAACTGCTACACAGGACTCAAGGTAGTGCAGAACCTGGTACTTGCATGTGTGACGTTAGAGGTGTCTTGAGTACACAGTCCTCCAAGCTCCAAAGTGGTATATAGGGGGGAACTGATTTTCTCCTTTAGGCCCAGTCATCAACTGGAAATAGCTCGGCCATAGGCAGCAGCTACATCAGATGTGAGATAGTGCCAGCAAGAGGAGAGACTTTACCGCTCACCCGCACAGACAGCGTTCCGATCAAAATACGCAGCGGTTGTACGTGGGTACGTGTAGGCACAAGCTATCTCTCAGCATTGTAGAAATGCATATTTGCTCTCGTTATATACATCTACGGCGTGTGTAGCGCACGTGAGTCATTGCCTATAAAACCATATAAGGTAGGGAGAACAGCAGAACCTGCAGACCACGCTTAGATACGCGTGTGTGCGCACATGCAAAGACGGAACAACAAACTGTGACGCTTTTATTGCCATGGGCCTGCGGTGCTGCCCTCCCTCATCTTGTGAAGGTAGGAAGGAGTTAAGAGCTCCTCCCAAAAAACAGCTAGCCAAAGACTGCATGGTGCTACCAGGGTTTGTTGTGTTTTTTTGGGTTTTTTTTTGGTTCAAGCTGTATATTTCACATAAATGTTTTCAAGTCTAAGCCTGGTTTTTAATTGGTACTAGGTTTCCTCTCTCTGAAGCCAGGCTCCCTGAGTCCTGTGAGGCCAACTGCCAGCTGTTCTGTTCCCTGACCAAGAGTAAACTCTAATTTAAAATTGTAAAAGCTTTAAAATGAGATAAACTCAAGCATGCTGCACTCCCCTTTTCACTTGCTTCACTCAGGGTGTATGAGCACACACGCTGCAGTGCAGGGAAAATCAGAGCTTTTATAGTGATGGATGAAAAGTAAAAGCTATCAGACCCCTGTTGTATTCTTTCTAATAAGGGTTAATAACACAGGCAAATATTTCAATGGCTAAAAGGCATCAGTGCCTTTACTACACCACCCACTAGTGTGCTTTTGTTCCCAAAAAGTAGTATGTTCTCTTGGGACATAATTCAAGAGAACGTTTAAGCACTTGTTTAAATGGAAGCCCCTAGTTAAGTGCTGCCCCTGAAATTTTTCAGAATAAGGTCATTAAATATCATCTACTCAAAACTGGCAAGGGAAAATGGAATAGGAACCTTTAGTCTCATTTATTAGTGACTATACACAACTCATTGATGCCTCTCCTTTTTGTGAGTTAAATGATCACGCTACAAATAAGCTTAGTTCTGTCAGAGTCTACTTTGAGAGCAGCCTGGATGTGTTATGAAATTAAAATGTGCTCTTGTAGAAAATGTTGATCACTTACCAAAAATAAATTACTAGAAAAGAATAGATTTTGTGAAAAATTCCAGAATTGCGATTCAAAAATGCTATGTTTGAGACCTCTGTGGAGGGGCTGGTGGGTTACACTCCCTGCCCTTCCTTCTGGCCTGGGCTTCCAAGCCAAACCATCCTTACCTGAGGAGAAGCATTGTCATATTTCCAAAGGAATGGGATTGTCCAAGGAGGATCCCAACGTGGAGAAAACACCCAGAGAGACCATATACAAACTCCCATGAGGTAATGCTATAGCATTTCCAAACAAAAAATTTTGCTTTTTAAGTCAATTTTTATTCTATATTCTTTTTCTTCTGAAAAGCTGAAATATTTCAGGGTAAATTCTGCCAGTCCTCCCCCACTCTAGTTTATTCTCCTTGCTTTCTATGAAACAGCCACATTTTCTAACTAGGTTTCCCTGTAATTTATGAGGGATAAAGCTGATACAAGAAAGCCCTGCCCATGCATTTACCTTGCTGCTTCTTGCCTTTATGCGTAAGCTGATGCATGCACACGCATGCACACATGCAGAAACACCCCAACGTTCCCTGCTACTTTTTTGGCTGTGAATTTCCAAGCTTCTCCCTCTGGTTCTCCCTTGAATCCCATGCAGCTGCAATAGCCACCTATTGAGAACAGGATTGTGGGTGTGTGCCTGAGCAATAACAGAGAATCTGTGGATAATATGCAGCATCTGTTTTTGAACAGAATACCCCTAACCTGCTGCAAACACTTTATTCCACACAGGTACATATGTGTTACGTGCCCCTGTGCTATATAAATACCTGCAGGGTAGGAATTCGATTGCCTTTGTTGTACCTGATGAAGATAACTGTGCGCTGCATACGCTTGCCTTGCCAGCGCCTTACTTCCCCTGACACTCATTTACAATGTCACAAATGAACGTAGGCTTGAGCCAAATTTTCAGCCAGGCTCAGCGGGGGGATAGAGTTGTTCCAAATGATGCTGTTTGTCTTTGTGCTGATGTGTCTGCGGGAAGGTAGCGTGGGGAGGTACAGTGCAGGGCTTGAGGGCTCAGGGAACCTTGTAGCAGACCTGCGTATTGCTTTGCTGTCGCTCTCTGTTTTATAGTCTGGGTTTTGGTTTGCATAGAAAAACCTATTATTTTAACTGTTAGGCACCATGATTCTGACAACAAACAGGGCCCGTGAAGAGCAGAAAGGCAAAGCCTCCCATAAATATGGAAGTTGTTCTCTTTTTGCTTTTCCTTTTCTCCCCTCGCAGCCAAGGGACAAGGTTACCCCTGGTTATTGCTTGGTAATCGCAGCTCAGCGCTGGGACCACGGGGAGGCCAGCAGCCCAGGGTGACAGAGGGGTACCTGCAGGCGTGGGAGGGCTGTGCTGTACATCAGGTACCGAAGGAAGCGGTGGAAGGCAAACCCTTGCTCCAAAACAGTGCCAGTCTGGCCCAAGCCGATCTGGGGACACACTGGTCTGTGTCACGCGACACTGGCTACACCCCAGCAGGCTGAAAAGATCTTTGCAAAGGAGCAAACCTTTGCCTGGCATTCCCAGGAGTTTACCCCCGGATCTGTGAGCGAGGCTGCTCAGCAGTGTTGCGGTCCAGCCCCGAATAACCCAAGCTCTGGCCTTGCAGGGACAGCTGTGCCACTGCCTCCGTGCTCCTGGGCTCAGCTTAGCCCTCGTGGTGGAGAAATCCTCACCCTGAACTCTCCATCTAGCAAGGGAAAAAAAAAAGGCTATTTTTCCACTCAATATTCCTTGAGTCAGGGACTCATAATTGTGCAAAAAGGGGTTATATTTTATTCCCATAGCACTGCTATGTTTTGTACTCCCTTAATAAGAGGCTGGCTTTTCAGCTGGGGCAAATCATCAGCAGATGTGAGCCCATTTCCCCCAGCTCTGGAAGATGCAGGTATCCCAACACAGGCACAGGGCCTCGTTCCCCCCAGCAGCCCCTCTCAGCAGATGCTGCTCCTCAGCAGATGTCTGCCGGGCTCTCGCCGAGAGCAAGGCTCGCCGGGGTCATTGACACAAGTCTTTTATTCCTTTCATTATCACAATGCACAGAAAAAGAGAGAAAGGGAGACATTATGCACATCTGAAAAAGAAATTAGCTCCACTTTGAAGTGAGTTGCAAAACAAGACAAAAAGACCCAAGAAAGAAACCCTCCAACTATAAGCGAGGCTGTGCCATGCCGCTCGTTGATGGGTCTCAGTCCCCTTATGACTGAGAAAATGGAAAGTCCTCTCTCTCCTCAGGGCTGTTTGCAGCGCAGTAAATGGACTCGTTCAGCTTAATTGGAAGACGAGTAGTGATTGTGTTTTTGTAACCTATTAGATTGCACTGCCTCTTGGTCTAGGATCGCACTCAAAATTACAGTCTGGAGTGCGAGTGAGGGCCTCATTTCTAACCCCCCTTTGTCTTGATTAAATAATGATTTGAAACAAAAAAAAATCCAATAAATATAAAACTTGGATTCCTTTGAGGGCAGCAGTAGGTCCCCTGCTGAAAGCTGGAGGAAGCAAAGTTCAGAGATTATTTAATTACTTATTAGAGAAGGGGAAAGAAATCCAAATGCTCGCATAGAGAAAATTAGATTCATGAACGATCAGACTCTTTTAAGACACCCTAGAAAAATAAAAAGCCATTAGAATTCAATTGAGCTCTGCACAGTGTTTTCAGATGTGGTGCTTGGTTTCCATCTCGGGTGGCTGACATGCCTTTTGGAGTAGCAAAATGGAACCAGAAGCAAAAGCCAAGGTCATCAGGTGGGGAATATGCCTCCGAGCAGACAGGCAAGTCAAGTATCTTGAGACTTGTCCTGGCTTTTGCCACAGGACAGAAATCTCCCCCAGAGCCCTCCAGGAAGCTACTGGCTGCAGCCTCGTGCCTTGAGGTGGTGGGGCTGGGAAGATGCTGTCCCTCCCCTCTGGCCTTGCCCGGGCCAGACCCTCCAGCCCTCACAAGGGCTGTGGGCTCCGTATTTCACTGATGTCTGTGTTGCCTCTTCCCAGAGTGATGCTACCACAGATGTTGAGCTACTGAGGAGCTTGTTGATCCCCCAGTCATTTGACAGATTTTGTGATGTGCTGACAACAGTTGCTACTTTGAAGGTAGACGTCAGCTAAGGCAAAGCAAGAACACACATCCCAGGTACCAAGAGCAGTCTTGAAAGCTGTTTTAGAAATGCCAAGACACTGCAGTATTTCTTGGCAGCGATAAAAGCCTTTTGGTTCAGCCTGGGAGGGAACACAAGCGATAGCGTCTGAGGTCAGTGTCCCCCAGAGCAGCCCTGTGCCCGCTCCAGGCCTTTCCTACCTGGAGGTAGCAGGTGCACCTCCCATGGTGGTTTTATGCCTGTAAACAAAAGGTGGTGAAAAGCTGGTTGTCTCTTGGTTAGGGTTCTGATCTAATGCAAAGCATAATGTATCTTTAAAAAAAAAAATTTGGTGCCACAATTTGAAAGCACAAGTGTGGCTGGGGAGAGTGCAGTGGTTTGTAGCCAGGAGGCCAGTTCTCTCGGGGCTCTGTGGCATCAGAGTTTCAGAAAGAATTGGTGAAAAATAGACGATGCTCCTGTGGCATTCCAATTTCTACTGGAGTAAACAAGGACTGGTAGAGAAGTGTTAGAGCTGAGAAGTAGCAAGGAGCACTCCCAGGTGCCAAAATCAGGGCTTGTCATGTGTGTATCCACTCATTCCTACTTGGGAACATCTGGGAGATGTGTCTGCTTTGTCCAGGGGTTCTGTGCTGAAGGTGCAAGTTGGCTGGTGAGGAAGGATCATGTCATTTCCCCTCTCTGCTGCTGGGGCTCCGATGCCTCCGAGTAAGGACTGAGTGTGGCTTAGAAGTTAGGATGGGGTTTGGATGAGGGAGTCCCCACCTCCAGGATGGATTTGCTGGGATGAACTAATTCCTGTCCCTCTGACCCTTATCCCAGAAGCAGTAATGCCTCTCTCTCTAGCAACATAGGAAGTATTTGAAGATCCTACGACTCCAGGTGTTTTCAGAGCATGAGGGGTTTGTAAGTAGTTGCCATTCTGCAGACAGCTGAGAGCCGCTGTGCGTGTTGGTAGCTCTGCTCTGGTTTCAGCTGCTGCTGGTTCAGGGATGGTTGAGCCCCCACACAGAGGCTGGCGGGAGCAGGGCTGTCATCTCCTTCCCCATAGGTCTCCAGCGTAGCACGGGGAGGACGTTTTTCCTCCTCTACTTAATTTTTTTCCTTCTTCCCTCACTTGATTTCCCTCTGTCACTACCACGAAACCCAAGGGGATTTAGTGCAAACTGCGATTTTTTGGTACAAGCGATCAGCCTCCAGGAACGGGCTGGATGGCCAATTTAAAGCAGAAGGAAACAAAAATGAATAATAAGTGAGACAAGCAAAGCAGACAAAAAGCAGTCATGACATTTGCGTAGAGGAGGCGAGCGAACAGTTGGCAGTGTGGATTGAAGAGAGGGTTTATGTTTTTTTCATGTAATTTGAGACTCTAATGATGGACTTATGTTGCCCGCTCTTCCTTTTTTCTTACACCTTACCTACTAAAGGAGGAGTTCTTGATGGGTAAGTGGATGCTATCCGCAAGACACCAGGGAATTTATTAGAGGTCACTTGAG